>JAJMFN010000312.1:0-137478 GCA_030574735.1 Hansenula sydowiorum
AAGCATTTGTGGAATCATTGATTGAAGGTAATTTCCATGTCAAACAAGCACATGAAATTGTTGATATCATTCAACAAAACTTTCAAGCTGATGCCCTATCTGAAACGCAAAAAATCAAATCAAGATCTTATTGGATCCCAGAAGATAAAGTTTACAGGTATGACAGAGTTTTACCAGATGAGAAGAATACGAATAATTGTATTCAACAATTTATTCAAGTTGGTGAATTATCAAATAGACCATTACAATGTATTACTGAGCTTTTGGCCCAGTTGATTAAAGAGCCTGCATTTGACACATTACGTACAAAAGAACAGCTTGGTTATATTGTTTTCAGTGGATTATTAGAGACCAGAACCACTTTTGGTATTAGAATTATTATCCAAAGTGAGAGAAACACCACTTATTTGGAATCAAGAATTGCTGAGTTCTTCAAACAGTATCATGAAACTTTGAAAGAGTTGTCTGAAGAAGAATTTGAAAAAAATAAAGAAGCTTTGATCAATAGAAAATTAGAAACCTTGAAGAATCTAAGTCATGAGAATAATAGATTCTTACATGCTATTTCTAACGGGTTTTATGATTTCCTACACAATGATAAGGAAGTTGAAGTTTTGAAAACAATCACCAAAAGGGAGATGCTTGAATTTTACGAGAGTAAGATTTTGGGTGATAGTGCCAAATTGATATTAAACTTACATTCAAAGATCAATAGTGACGAAGACAAAGTTGACGGTTTCCCAACTGGTGAAGCTGCTAAGGATATTGGTCAATTAAGAGCATCATTATATTTGACACCATCAGCCAAGCCTGTTGAGGAATTAACTCTAAAGAACTTCCAACCAAAATTATGAAGGTTTTGTAACATGTATAAATATTTATTGACGTTAGAGCCATACCTTCATTTTCATGAGCATGTAGACATTCGATTAGACCTTAAGCATATGTGGATACTACAAATCATTGATATTTGAAAATACATAAGTGTATATTAAATAAAGATATCTCCTTTCATCGACATTCAGATTTCATCGCCTCCTCTTGAGACACACGATATCCAAACTTCCTATCCAGGACAAAAATAATTTTTGATCTTGGAAACTATCATTAAGAGACTGCAATCTCCGTAATGGCAATGAAATAACTTGACAATTTACGTTATATCACCGTGGCAAATGTTTCCATTATACTTTTTGATTGGAGAAAAGTAAATAAAATAGAAAGTTAAAAAAAAATTGGCGTTTGGAAATTTTTTAAATAGTAAAATTTCAGTTTTGGTAGGTCCACGAAAAGCATTTAGGTTTATCTGCCCCAGAATATTAGGGCGTAGATTTACAAAAGTTTACAAATATTAACAATCAACAAGAGAAGAAATTATATATTAAACGTTATCATATGCATAGTTGCCAGTTATTGAGTCCACATGATGGATTGTTTTGGCCAGACACGTTTGAATAAGGACATAGCAACGGTATCTTGTGAACTTATCTTACCATCAAAGTTAGCTTTGAAATAACCATGAGTACCCAAACTTTCCTTGATGAAACCTGATCTACCAGATTTAGTAAATAATGGAACAGCTTTGAAAAAGCCAATATCCTCGGCATTGAAGAACATGTAACGGATTGTAACGACATTCTTGTGGATTTTCAATGGATGTCCTGTCAAAACAGCTCTCTTAGCTAGGACTCTTTGATGTTCAGCATTCAAAAATGAACCTTTACCAACTAGTTCAATCTTTCTTGGTGATTCAGCACTTTGTTTGAAAAAAATAGCAGGGGCATTTGTGAAATTTACTGGCGCAATGGCAGTGGCAATACCAACAGAGTCTTTATGTAAGAATCGTTCATATTTATGAACGTTATTTGGTGTATTTGAAGCAGAGGAATATATTGGTTTGATAACTTGACGTCTTGGACCATATTGGACAACGATGGTATCTTTTGATGGGATTGGGTTTTCATAATCTTCCCATGGGGCAATGGAGAAATTGACAACAGCCAATTTATGTTCATGTTCTAATAAACCATACACTATGAATGGGATTTCTTTGAAGTTGGAGATGTTGTTTGTGATGAAGTGTGGAGCTTTGATGTATATTTTAACTTTGGCACCAGCGGTGACTTGTGCTTCTTTGATGGATTCTTTTAAAATCTTATTTTTGGTGGCTTTGAAATTTGAAATACGCAATAATCTTTTCCATTCAGATGGGGCTTTTGGATCGTTTTCATCACAATCCCATATGGAGTTATGTAAATTCTTCAAACCTCTATATCTTCTCAATCTTTCTTTACCAGATTCGGTTGGGTTTAGTTCAAGCTCATCTGGGAATTCATAATCTTCTTCTTCCTTTTCACGATATTGTCTTAATTGACGTTCTTCTTCTTCCGGTGATAGCTCAACAAACATTTCGCTTTGTAAATCTTCATTTTCAGTTTGAATTTCCTCGACATCCATCTCTTCATCATCCTCCATTAGTTCTGGTTCACTTTCTTCGACATCATCGTCACTAACGATATCATCTTCTAAAAACCATTTGGCCTGGTAATCTGAGGTACCTTCTGGAAGTCTCAGCTTTTTAGGAGCCTCCTTTTCAGCTGGTAAATAACCATTGTCATACCTCACTGCTTCATCGTCATACTCATAGTCTTCACCTTCCCACTCGTCCATGGCGACTTCATTTGGTGCAAGTTCATCAAGAGTTTCTTGGTTTGAATCAGCTTCAAACGAGTCCAGGTCTCCTCTTTGAATTCTTTCAATGCGTTCTATTTGGTAGTCTCCATGTCCCGGTATATGAACAAGTCTATTTGCATTGAACCCGATACCTCTGACAGTCCCTTCAACAGTCAAGTAGCCATCTTGTTGGTTTTCACTGTTTGCAGATTCCCAGTTGACTTCATCAGCAACGATCCAACCTCTAGAGTCTCTCCATGTAACTGATTTAGGGAATTTTTGACACAACGTTCTAATAGCAACAAGGGAATCGGATGCGTTTTCTAAATTGTATATTTTCTCTTCAGCAGGGAAGAAATGCTTGAAATAACTGTGTAATGATTGTTTCAAATCAAGTTGGAATTTTTCTTTTGGTTGCGTAACAGATAGGTTGTTAACAACACCCATAACATGGGCAATACCTTGTAGTTCCAAGGCTCTGATAATTTGTTCACCATATTCTGGATCAACTTCTGAAGTACCCGACAAACCAAAGACAACGAAATCAGCAACTTTAGCAGCATCTAAAACAGAAACGAAGTTATTGAAGTCTGGAATTATGAACTTAAGATTGGATTTGAACTTATTGATTCTAGCTGATGTGACAGATGGACCTTGGATCATTGATGCATCTTGACCATCATTGGCACCGTCTATCAAGCTGTTTACAATGTCTTCAGCGTTAACGTCATCTGTTAAAGGAATGACAGTGATGATCTTTTCAGCACCATGTATACCATCGAACAATTTTCTACTTTGAGCAGTCTGTGCTATCTTTTGTTCCTTCAATTGTTTAGCCAAATTTTTACGTTCAAGTTTACTAGCACCTTTGATTGGTTTTTGATTTTTGGTTTCTTTATCAATCTTACCTTTGAATTTGTTCTTCAAAGCACCTTTTGAGGCATGTTTGGATTTGAATGGTTTATGTCCGTTCTTGACAGTAGATCTATGGGAGTGACCGGCCATGTTGTCTATTCTTATCAGTTAAAGATTGGAGTATTTTGATCTATACCATAGAAAACTTTTCGTACATATTATGTGATAATAATTTTTTTATGGACCGGGCTCCTGACCAGCTCATCGCTTGAATAAACACTAAATGTCTATTATCAGCAATTGGAGATTGGGAGTACAAGGTGAACCTTAAGATATGAAAGAAGAGTCATGTATCGAAAGGGCTATCAATTAGCTTCTCACAGGGCCATGTATCTCGGGAAGAATAGTACTCTCTCAACTCTCAGCTAGTTTTCTCCCTGAAGCTAAGAGATCGAGTCGGCTCAAGGAGCCCTTACCTGGCTCACTAAATACTGCTCTTCTTCACTCAGTTCTACATATCCTTTTAGCTTATTTGATTTAGAACTCACTTGAACCGTTGTATGCTGTATCAGCTCTGGGGCTGTTGGATTAATCTTTAGCTGTCCGTATATGTCGTTTAAATTTTCACGCTAGCCTATACCACATCACATGACTAAGAGTGTGTAGAGCCCTAACACCTGGACACATTCTCGATCGTGACTTTGAAAAATTTTTCCTATTTCTGTCAGAATTCTACGGGTTTAGCGAATGTTGTGTAGGTTGGTGATAGAATTTTGAGAGTATTAAGACAATCACCAACAGTAACGTCTAATAGTGATTCACCAACTAAAAGTCAAACACACAAGAATTAATGTAAGTGAGGGTACAGCATAGAGGACAAGTGAATGAGCAGACAAGAAAGATACAAGAGTCACAATCAAGTGGAAAGAGAAAATGAATACTGTGTTGGGGGAAAATGAACTGAAAGTGAATATCGACGAGGAAGTCAGAAGTCATCATCACAAGGCAGCGACCGGGAGAGACAATGCTAGTGTAAACTAAATGGATATTATAACGAGCATATCATCAAAGAGAATAAGAAATAGACACCCAGATGCCTAGATAAAGCTCAGTTGAAAAGCTACAAAATTCAATACTGCTCATACACAATGTCTGGAAATTCAATTTAATGAACATGATACTAACTAATTCAATAGCATGGCTCACGAAAACGTTTGGTTCTCCCACCCAAGAAAATACGGTAAAGGTAGCCGTCAATGTAGAATCTGTTCATCTCACTCAGGTTTGATCAGAAAATACGGTTTAGACATGTGTCGTCAATGTTTCAGAGAAAAAGCTAAGGATGTTGGTTTCAACAAATACCGTTAAGGAATATGCATTATCTTCTGCTGCTGTATTTATGGTTTAATGTTGTATTAAAAAAATAGGTTATAATATAAAATTTGACTAGGTTTACTCGTTGTATCAGTAGTGCTGTATACGGTCCTAAGCGTGCGCGTATAGTTTATATGCTCTACCGAGACTCCCAGTGCGTGCATTTACCAATTCCCTGCCTAGCGCTTGAAGTCCGGAAAGAGCAATTAGTATAGTTCATATAATCCCCAAAAATCAGAGATGATTGATAACACTCATAATTTAAGACATTCAAGAGAGAAAGATCAAACTAAAGATACTATATCATGTCTACCTCTTTCTTCACTTGCAACTCATGCTCAATTCAATTCGCCAACTCTGATTCTCAGAGATATCATATGAAAACCGAATGGCATAGATATAATTTAAAGAGAAGAGTCGCACAATTGCCTCCGATTGATGCTTCAGTGTTTTCAGAAAAGCTACAACAGTCTAAACAATTCGAAGAGGAAACTGATGAGTTTGGATTTGCTATAATCAAACCGAAGGAGGCCAAGAAACTTCATATCAATCATGGAAGTAGAGTTGATGCTTTGAGAGGCAGGGCTTCTCAAGCGGTTAATGGTGATGCCAATAGAGATGTCAGTCCAGCAAGCGCCGTTGGCTCTGAACTTTCAACCTTTTCACTGGGTGATTCTGTCTATAGTCGTGCTGAGACCCACACCGATCTTGAAAGTGATTTTGAAACCGCCTCACACTCTGGTACGGATCCAAGTTTTGTTCCTTCTGGAGATGAAGCCGTTGATGATGACGATGATGAAGAGTACGAGACAACTTCTCAGCATGATGGTGACCTACTGCAACCAATAACCAGTTGTATCTACTGTGGTACGCCTCATCACGATATTGAAACAAACTTGACCCATATGTTCAAAGCACATGGTTTATACATCCCAGAAAGAAGTTATCTTGTTGATTTGAAAGGGTTATTAGAATATTTGATCTCCATTATAGTGATAGATAACGAATGTTTGTGTTGTAATTTCAAAGGAAGAAGTTTAGAAAGTATCAGAGCACATTTGACTTCCAAAGGTCATTGTCGTTTACCTTATGAAAATAGAGCTGAAAGGGCTGAATTCGAAAGATTTTATGATTTTTCTTCATTGAACTCCAAGCCTGAAAAATCTAAGAATACTAAAAAAGTTGGTTTCACCACCTCTGAGGATGATAACGAAGATGATGATACAATGGTTCAAGATGAAGATGCAGATGTTGACATTTCTGAAGATGATGACTCTGAAGATGGGTATGCATTAGTCCGCGTTGACCCTATAGATTCAGAATTAGCCCTACCCAACGGTAACAGACTGGGTCACAGACAGCATCTGAGAATCTATAGACAATCTCTTGCACTACCAAGAGAATCTTCTGAGGGCCAACTCACTGTTTCTTCAGCTGATAGAAGATTGGCTACATTACCAACTTATGCTAATAAGGAAGAGAAATCTATAAGGATTAACGAACAAAGGGAACAGAGCAAAAGAGTTAACCGTGAGGTCAAGAGAACTGCTGCCAATTTCCAAAAACATTTCAGAGATCAAATGTTGGGTGGCTGATCACTTATTTCCATTACATACTCATAATATTGTCGTCATAGATATTTTTCAAATTGAATAAAACGTCACAGTTTCATCTATTTGGCTATCCTAAACATTGTAAAGTTTATTATTTATCTGTTCCAAATCCTTTCAATCCGAATGACCTACCAGATAATTTTCTGCCTATTCTGGAATCCTTTTTAGGAGCAGCGTTTTGCGGTTTTTCTTTATCATCAATTGGATCACCTTTTTCTATAACTGGTGTATCACTATATTTTGGTAATGCGGATCTAGTCTTTAAACTTGTAGCGCTTTTCAGTCTTGAATGTTCATGAACCTGCTGAACAGATCGAAATCTTTGTAATAACTCTGAGTATTTATTTTCTCTTGATTTGCTGGATACTTCAGAGTTTTTGAAATCGAGTTTTTCTTGCAGATTCACCATTGTATTGATCACACTTATACTACTCAAGCGGTTTTTCAAAGTAGCAAAGGCGGATGATTGAGGTAGTAGCATCAAGATACCAAACAAGCACTTGTGAAGGTAAGGATATTTATCAGGTTCTAGTAATTGTAACCTCATTCTAGTGAATACTGGTGATTCTAATAATTGGACCAAGATATCAATCTGAACCAATACATTGACAGTAATTTCAAAATCAACAAAGATCTGTAATACTGAATAAGCCAATTCATATGCCTGTGCTAAAAGACACAACGCCAACGCGGCTGGGGCATTGTGACTCCACGCTTTGAAAAGGGTTGAAAACAATTCCCAATCCCCTTTATCACCCAAGTCCCTAAGCTGTTTTCTCAATTCAGATAATTCCGGAGCGGTAATCAAGTTATTATTCAAGATTTGAACAATGGTCCCCACAAATGAAACATCATCTTCCTTTTCTAAAACTTTTGATAAAGTTTGATAAATTCTTTTGCAATCCAATGAAATACATAATTGTCTCAAGATGAAATTACCCCTTGTCTCCAGAAGTTTCTGATCTTTTTTGAAAAGGTCTAGTAAATTCAACATGAAAAGTGAAAAGCTCTCATCATCACTTTCAAAAGAGATATCTGATAATAGTTGAAGATTTCGATGGATGACTTCTTCACTTGAGTCGGAGAGTGCTTTCAACAAAGTCGTGAATGTGTCGTCGCTATGGTGCAGCAAATGCTTTGGCGATTTTTTGTGTAACATAGCTAACCAATCTAGAGCTGCAATTCTGGTCACTTCATTTTCATTCAAAAATTGTAAGGTGACAGTGTTTATGGTAAGACTATAGTTTAATTTTTTTTCATCTTCAGAGTTCAAGTTGGTGATTAATTCTAATAATTTATCATTAACTTCCCTCGAACTATCTTTAGAACTTGAGCCTTCTTGATTAGACATGGTGAGTAATAGAACAGACAAAAGTTTTGGCAAATATGGAATAAAGCTCGAAGGTGAGATCTCAAGAAGGGCATCCAACCAATTCAATACCACAAGTTGAATTTTCTCTTCAGATGAATCTAAATGAGAGATTAATATTTCAATAATCTTTGGATAATCCAAATGAATATCTTGACCTGGAATGTACAATTCACCATCATGCTCATCTTGTATAGGTTGTTCAAGTTCTGGTTTCGAATCTTGATCAACTTCGTTTTTCACCTCTCTCGAACCGGCATTTTCTTTTGGTTGATCACCATTGTTGGATTGTAATGTTGAGTCATCATCATGATGATTTGGTTCAGTTGGCGTCACTGGTGCTGTATCAGTCCCAGATACTAGTTCTTTTGGACCTTTAGAAGGAGTCGATGTCTCAATATTGTCTTGATCCAGAGATATATCAACCTCTGGTTTCTGTATGACGCTGTTATTATCCTTCTGTTGTTTGATTTTTTGTTCCTTGACCAACTTTTGAATTTCAGAAACCCTTCTTATCTCGTGAAGGAAAACATCCAAAGCGGACTGTGTGATATTTCTCACATCACTATGGGTATCACTTAAAAAAATTATCAAACCACTCAAGAAAGCTGGAAGGTATGATATTAATTCCAAGTCAGGTACTGAATTAAGTAATGTAATCCAAGAAACCAAGAATATTCTAGTGAATGGATTGATCGCATATATTCTTTCCATCAATAATGGTATGAATTTAGTTAATGAGAAGGCAGTAGGTTCTTGCTGTGGTTGCAATTGAAATACTTGTCCATTCACACCCTTTACTGTTGTTTGAGTAGCATTTTTGTAGACTTGTTCTGGATTATTTTGAATGATACTGATATAAGTTGTAGCTTTTTCAGAAACAATATCTTTGATCAATCTATCCAGAAGGTCAGCTCCATTTTTCACAGAAGCATCTGAATCAGCGGCCAACTTGCACAAGACATCGAATATTTCATTGAAATACAAGAGTATTTCACCTTTGGAAACTTTCGCAATGTTGTACAAACTCTCACATGCATAATACCTAACCCTGGCATCTTGGTCACCAAAACATGCCAACACAGGATGGATAATATCTTCCAAATAAGCAGCTACTTCGTTCTGTCCCAACGCTATAGCAGCTGCAGCTAATCCAATCAACCCACCGTTTCTAGCATTTGGCTGGTGTACAGAGTACGCATATTCTTTGGACAATTGGTCAATGATGTTCTTCACTTTATCTGGTCTTTGTCCATCTTTATCCTCTTCAGACTTTCTTTCAGCCAAACATTGTCTAATTTGACGCTCCAGCTCCAACGCAGCAGCTTTCCTCTTCTCGTACAGCCGGTCGTTCAAGCCTCGTGCAATGTGTTTTTCTGTATAATGAGGCTGTTAGTATCATCAGCATCATCATTGTGAATTGCAATTAGTGAGCTCGTACTTACCCATAGCTGATAGAAGTCTAGCGGATGTCAAAAGCTTTTCTGGGGATTCAAAACGAAATCACCAAATCCTTCTGTTTACATTTTAATTATCAGAAATGTGTCGCCGTACCAGGGCATATAACCATCGGTGTCAGTTACACAGTGACATATTACGCTACTCAGAGTTAAATGAACAGTCTATTTATTCACTGTTGGGCACATGTTTCTTCCAAATCTTTGTCCAGATTGTCTGGAATGTCATCGCTCCCAAAGTTCAACCCTGGGAGACCCGTTTTGTTAAAATCACCAACAAGATCCTCTGGTGGATTCCCAGAACTTTGCATCTCTTCCAATTTTTGCGATACGAATTCCTTGTGTGGTTTGCTTGTATCGCTATATGAATCTTCTTCAAACTTGTCCACTATACTTTTCACAATGTCCGATTGGTTTGTGTAGCGTTCAAGATCCTCTTGAGAAATCTTTGTTTTATTATCCTCTATCCATTTCGGATATTTATTTGATAGGTCTTTCAGTGGGGAATATAGGACCTCTTTGGATGCCAATTGCTCAAGCATGTTTCCTAGAAGCTTGGAAATATCATAATCATCTCCCTCGGCACCTCCACCAGATAGGTTCAATTGATTCAACATATCTGTGAGGAATTGATCTGGACTTTCATTCTTGATGGATTCATCCACTTTGGCACCGCTTGACTTGAGTCTATTCAATGTGCTCGATATAGTGTCCTTGAGGTCCTTATCAGTAGTACTATTTGGTGCACCTGTGGTTGTAGGAGCTTTTGGTGCCTCGTATCCCAATACATTGACATCTTTAAGTAGCTCTTCGAGTTGTTTCTTAGCGTCTGGAGACTCTTTCTCTAGTTCTTTCAACAGGGCAGCAACCTCTTCGTCCTCGGTATAAGGCTTGGAAGTATTTGGTAAGACAGGTTCGCTCTTAGTGGTGGCATCTGTTGAACTGGGTAGAGTATTCAAATCATGGCCTGGAGACTTACTCAAAATGTCGTCCGCAAAATCGTCAAGATAGTCGTCCAAATCGTCCAGGTCGTCTTCCTCTGCCACTGGGGCCCTCTTCTCTGGCTGGCTGTCCTTGCTCATTGTTCTATCTTTGTTCTTTCACTTCTTCCTCTTCTTCAATGGTTGTTGATGTAGCTGGTATTATACTCGATAAGAGCTCTTTTGAACAGTGGTATCCCGAATCCCAAAACGCATTGTTTTTGACGGCGGCGAAAAATTGAAAAACTGGACCTATAACAAACCTCAAGAACGCGATATTCAACATTGGCTTCAAAAGTCAGAAGAACAGGCTTCGGTACTCGCAAGATGTCCTCTCTACTCAAGAATCGTCTACAGGAAGAAAGGTGAGTGGAAAAATGGCGCTGGAATGGTGACTTTCTGTGCAGTTTTAGTGCCAGACTTCATGGAGTTATAACCATCTTTAACATTAATGACAGATAAACTAACTTCTTCTTCACAGAAAACAGTGGCGTAAAGACCATCCTTTTGGCTTCTACGCTAAACCAATCAAAGCAGCAGACGGCTCCTTAGACCTTCAGAACTGGGTCGCTGGTATACCTGGTAAAGAGAAGACCATCTGGGAAAACGCGGTCTACCCAATTACTCTAACATTTCCAAATGACTATCCATCAAAACCTCCAAAAGTGAAGTTCCCAGCTGGGTTCTACCATCCAAATGTCTACCCATCAGGTACCATCTGTCTATCTATATTGAATGAAGATCAAGATTGGAGACCTGGTATCAATTTGAAGCAAATATGCCTAGGTATTCAAGAACTACTCGACACACCAAACCCAGATTCACCAGCGCAAGAACCAGCTTGGAGAGCTTTTGGGAAAGATAGACCAAACTATGAAAAAAAAGTCATAGAGCAGTCTAAGAAATATACCAAATAAGCTACCAAAACTGATAAGCAAGAAGATTGTTTTCAGCAGTCGCGTATACGGCTATAATAGAGACCTAGATTGAAGAGCATGATCGGGTGATCAACTCCTAGTTTAATTACGATCACAAATCACATCAGACTTGTTGTATTTTTAATGAACCAGACCAAAATGGTTTTGTTCTCATCAAATATGTATATCATATATATATCTATTACATGTTTGTTCTGAAGTTATGAAAGCAGTTCGTTATTGGATATTATACACCGAACGTTGTAGTTGGTGGCTCAAGATCTCTCCTTTTTTTTGTACTCAATGAATCTTCCATAGTTATTCAAAACATCTTCACCTTTCAATTTTAATGCCGGGTCGACATTCTTATCCACCAATCTTATAGAATGTTTTATCTTTGGGGCCAATTCTTCTAGAGCCTGTATATAATTTTTTTGTACGAAAACTGGACCATCGTAATCATATTCGGCATCACCATAGATTTCAAATAATAAATCAACTATTTCAATAACAACTTTTGAAGAAACATTTGGTAATTGATTCAAAACTTGAAATAAGAATTGTGAAATGTCAGAATTACGCTCAATATGACCTTGAGCCTGGGCTAATGATGCTAAGAACCCAATCAATCTAACCAAATATTCTTCTTTCAAATCAGATTCAATGGATTTTTCTTTGGAAACTTTGTCGAATTCTGTAAATATTGATTTAATGAAATCATCACTTATATCAATATTATCATGATCCAAAGAAGAAATGGCCCATAAGGCACCGAACAAACTAATCTTATTTTCAACAGATTCATCAACACATTGTGTCAATGTGGTCCAAATATTCTTGGCAACTTGTGACCATTCTTCCAAATAGACTCTTAAAGTTGCAAATAGCCAACTTAAATTGTTTAAAGCAGTCAAACTAACAGTTTTGAACTCTTCGTATGCTAATAAATGTGTTAAAACTTCTGGAACTTTTGTCAACAAAATTCCGAATAATGCATCATCTTCCTTTTCATTTAGATCAGCCATTTCATCTGGTGATTCACCAACAGCGATTATTTCAATAGCAGCTGTTATGATTTCAACAGCCAATGAAATGGATTGTAGATCTGATTTGGCCTTGGTACGCTTGTTATTTTCCTCTGTAATATTAATGTTTTGTGCATTATCCATAGAGGTAATCAAAATATTTCTTTCTTCTTCTATATTGATTCCTTGAACTTCAGAAATTGATGTGCTAATGATACTGGCCAAAAGTTCATCCTTATTTGAACTGACATGCGATGCATCCAATAGTTGAAGCTTAATACCTTGAATATAAACACCTGTTTGCTTGCTCAAGTCAGCTTTTTTAGAAAATTCTTGTAATGAATTTATATCAATATCAAGTACTTTATCCAAATTGTTGATGAATTCAACAGATTGACTACTGAAATCATAGATCAAGTCCAGTATAGAGTTTAGTAACGATCCAGAAAATTTCAGGGTGCTGTTTTCCAAATCAATACCATATGACAACAGCTCTTTCAAAAAAGCTGCCAATGGTTCAATTTTGTTCATAATTTGTTCAAATATATCATCTGATCCATTACCTAAACCCACAACTAATGAGATCAAATTCTCCATATAATCGAACAATAGTCTTGTTTCGTTTTTCTGAAATTTCTTTGGGTTTTCCTTTAGGGCATCAAATGATGACTTAGCTTTCTTCAAATTATTTTCAAGGGTGATCCAAATGTTTTGTCTCCATAAATATGTAGCGACATCATAACCCTCTTCAATAACTAAATTTCTTAATAGACCAAAAGACTCTACGATAATTTCACTGTTATCATCAACCAAACATTGTTCCATGACTAGTTGAAGCAATTTCTCCTTCAGCAACAAACTTCTATATTTTGGGTCTTCACACATGACAGATATCGTGCCTAGTGCCATTGACTTATCATTTGGAACCACTGATTTCAATTTGGCTATAATTGGTAGAATCTTGTTCTCTCTAAGAGTAGTATCTTGGGCGCCATCTTTACCACGCTTCCCCACTGGATTGACGCGGTGTCTGGAGGATCTAGAATTCTTCTTGAGTTTACCCATTCTTGTCTATATTGTAGCGTATTGCTCCTTATTTCGTACAAACGTGAAAGAACAATGATCTAAGTTGTGTAGTTCAGATTTTTGTTATACCAGAAAAAAAAATTCTTGATGGATTACCAAATCGGGACGAGCGTTGCGAAAACGAAACGAAATTTTGCGCTACAGAGCGAAAAAAACAAGCGAAGATGATTTCAAAGTGATATTCTCTATTTTATTTACACGTTTCTGGGTGACGAATATGCCGTCATTGTGACTTTCCTTGGTCATTAGCATCCTGCTGTATATGATTTGTGTTCTCAGGCATTTGTGGTTGACCTTGTTGTTGTAGGGCCTCCAAGTTTGGAGCTTGTGGTAGTACTAGATCACCGTTCTCATCATACTTTGGAATTTCTATATCTTTTCTCAAAGCACCATCTATTTCCAGTCGTTCACTATTACAAGAGTTAGTAACAGCTATGGAAGCCTAAATTTATGCCACTCACATCACTATTGGAGCAAAGAACTTGACACCTTCGCACATTTGGTCAGTTTTTGAGATATTCTAAAGATCTCGATGAGACTCACCAGTATAAACACCAACGAAAATGGTCAGTCCAAGTGCCGAAAAGTTGAAAGCGTTCACTCTACCCATATTGCAGCTTCCTATTACAATATCCTCGCACCGTTGCTCTTTGCTATACGAGGGCCTATTCCTTATTAGTGGGAAGGCCCAAAGCGTTGTAGTTCAAACCGGAAGAGATAAAAATCAACCTCCAAACACCACTACTTGATGACACAAAGATCTCATCTTGACAACTAGTCTCAAAGCTCAGACGACACATTTGTCTCATTGACTGATCCAAGTGAAGTTGAATAAAACGAAGCCTTAACAAGTGGTAATACAGAGCTGTGTGAATATCTTTGTAGATATAAGTCCTGTCCATTCATGTGAATGATATCAGCAAAGTGATCTTGAAATACCTGGAAGACGCGAACGCTAATACCGAACTTATGGAGTATGAAAATGAAGTTGCTATCAAAATTGCACTAGGCGACTATCATCAGAGCTTTGTAGCATTAATTAAAGGCTACAATGCATGCCCCGAATTGGCTCAACCTTTCGATGTCAATTAGCTATACTAAGTGCCTAGAATCTCGTCGAAGCGCATTCTGATCTCGAAGAACTATAGGCTTGATCTTTTTTGGCTTGCAAAGTAAAAGGTAGTATTGGTAGAGCTCAAGCAACTGAGCCAAAGTCGTTGATACAATTTTTTGGATGAGTGCTACATATAATAATATGTCGATTCATTGGATGATTTGAAAAGTTCGTAATCACAGTACAGCTTCATAGCTTTCTAAAGGCTTAGCAAGAATCAGCTTGGAGCCGGAGACAAAAGTCGCAACCCCATCAATATTGATAGAGCCTGCTGTGATTTCAAATGAAGGAAGTTGTAATTTGAATTGATGCAGTTGACCAGAACTGGTGGACAAGTCGTAGAATGACGATCTGTCATTGCTAATAGCACCAATCAATGGTCTTGAAGATGATGAGATATACTTTGAGTTGACAGTCCACCCAACTAATTGATTTTCTGATTTTGGTTCAGTATAACCAGCACCATTTGCCAAAGTTTCTGGATCATACTCTTTGTACCATCCATTTCCAACAACGATGATCTTGTCATTATGTATGAGTACATCATTGATTGATGGTGAGCCATTAGCTGAGTATGAGAAAGGGTATATGGTGTACAACCATTTGTTTTTTTTATAATCTAAAATTTTAACAGATGTTCCATTTTCAACAACAATAACTCTATCACCATCTTTATGTATCCAAAATTTCACAATTGTAGCAACGTTATCCAAATAAAACATTTGACTTTCATTTTTTTCCCAGACTATCAACGTTTTGTCATCTGCAGTTGATACAACGGACCCGTTCTCAGAAACATGAATAGAGCTGATCTCACCATGGTGGACATTAGGACCATCAGCACCTAATTGCACTTTTGAATCAGTCAAATGATTTATTAGAGTGATTGTATTATCATCATGTGCTGTCACTATGTATTTACTAGTGAACTTTATGTGGGAAACAACACTGTGAAGAGGGACATTAGTGATTTGGAAGACCCATTCCTGTTGTAAGGTACTTGGTAAATTTTTTGAAATTTGTGCATTTTTTGGAATTGGCGTCAAGACTGATATCCCATTCTCATGACTATATGCTAGCAAGTTTGCACTCCATTCTAGGCTAGTAACAGACACGGGTAGGTCATATCTAAGATTGTTAGTATCTATTTGTAAACTAACAACTAAGAAGTTGAAACTTACATCAGAGTGAAGGCTTCACTTCCAGACTTGAATCCTTCGTCATATACGTTAGGTATCAATAGCTCTGGTTTCTCAACAATCAGGTTCTCAGATTGTGCCTTGGTCATGCTATTGTTCGATAAAGCTTTGTTTACGGTCTTCCTGAACAAAGTATAAAGGTTTCATTTCTTGAAGCGTTTAAAATGTTGTTTAGATCCCGGTAAGCGCAGCATGTTCAGAGTTCAGTGTCTACTCGAATCCATACAAAGTCACATTCATTATCTATATCTATGCATCTATACCACTCTTACTAGCGAAGTCATGGTAATAAGAGAGCATTTCAGGGGTTATGCCTCTGGAGATCCCCTTTAAGGCTTTCTCAAAATGTCTCAACTCAACTTTTTCAGCCATTTGGTTTTCCATAACGGCTGCTAATCCAGCTTCTTGACATAAGAGTACCACTTCAGCACCAGAGCATCCATCTGTTTTATGTGCAATATCACACAAGCTCACTTCATCTTCAACAAGAGCCATCTTGCTTGTTGAGTTTTTCAAGATTTGCAATCTAGCTTCGTAATCTGGTGGCGAAACGTAAATATGTCTATCTAATCTACCAGGTCTTAACAAGGCAGGATCTATCTCATCAGGCCTATTTGTAGCAGCAACAATCACCACACCGTTAAGTTCTTCGACACCATCAATCTCGTTCAATAAAGATGTTAGGACATGACTTGCAGCTGAGGTTGAAGGGCCACCTTCAGATCTATCTGGAGATAGGGCATCAATTTCATCAAAGAATATAATACTTGGAGCAGCTGCTCTTGCCTTTCTAAATATTTCTCTAATGGCCCTTTCTGATTCCCCTACATATTTGTTGAAGATTTCTGGACCTTTCACAGCAAGAAAATTGATACCAGATTCAGTGGCCAAAGCTTTAGCTGTAAGCGTTTTGGAACATCCTGGTGGACCATATAACAAGACACCCTTAGGCGAGCTGACACCTAGCTTCTTGAATGTCTCTGCAGCTTCTAAAGGTAGCTGGATCATTTCCTTCAACTTAATCTTCAATTCTTCTTGTCCGCCGATATCTCTCCAGTATACTTTTGGCATTTCCAAAAAGATTTCTCTCATTGCACTTGGACGTATTTCAGGCAAAGCAAACTCAACATCGTCCAATGTGACACGTAATGATGAGTTTGGAGTAGAAGATTTGATTCCTCTTTGAATTGTTTTCATGACACATTCTCTACAGAGAGCAACAAGATCAGCACCAACGTAACCATGTGTCCTAGAGGCTAGGTTGAACACATCTTGTTCAGACAGTTCATGACGCTTCATCTTTTCGAATTGTAATTTCAGTATTTGTTCTCTCGCCTCAACATCAGGAATGCCAATTTCCACTTCTTGATCAAATCTCCCTGGGCGTCTCAACGCTGAATCAACAGCATTTGGTCTGTTTGTGGCAGCAACGACGACTAATCTCCCAGAATCACCAACACCATCCATCAAAGTTAACAATGTAGCAACAACACGACTCTCAACTTCTCCTGAGTCATCACTTGCACGGCTTGGTGCCAATGAATCTATTTCATCAATAAATATTATAGCTGGTTGGTATCTTCTTGCTTCATTGAAGAGATCTCTCAAGGCTGATTCCGTTTCACCCAAATATTTTGAAACTATAGATGGCCCATTAATAGTCAGGACGTGAGCATTTGTTTCAGCTGCAACTGCTCTAAGAAGCATGGTTTTACCTGTACCTGGTGGGCCATGTAGAAGAATACCTCTCGGTGGAGTGATACCAAAATCAGAGAACAAAGTTGGTTGATGCAAAGGTAACTCAATCGCTGATTTCAGCAGTTCAATTTGACGAGCCAATCCACCAACAGATGAGTATGTGGTTAATTGCGGAAGCAAATAGTGACTGCTTGGTTCTGACTCTTCGGTAAATGTAACTTTGGTGCTCCCTCTTTTGAAAAAAAATGGGGGTGAAACAAACCTCTGGAAACTTTGGCTATCTATATCTTCATCTTCCAGTTGAAACGCCGAAATGTTCGGTAGTGCTTCAGCTTCCACAATGACTAGCTCTTCTTGTGTCTTTTCATCATTTTCAGACACACCTGGAGCAGAAAAGTTTTTGAATCTCATCCCAGGCATGATCACGCCAACCTCATCCAAAAGTTTCTCCACGGCCTTGAGAGCTCTTGCAGGTAGCAATTTGCCGGTTTTTGTACCAATCTGTATGCTTTCACAATAGTCTGGCTGTGTAGTGACTTTTGAAATCTCTAAGCGATCACCAAACATTAAGCCTGATACTGATCTTAAAGTATTGGAGACCTGGATAACGTTCAGAGGACATCCTTCATCTCCAGCATTGGCAATTGCCAGAACACCACCTTCACCTTCCCTGGCAATGTTGATAAGGGAACCAGTAGTTATATCACTGGCTTTCAAAATAGATTGGTGAAAATACACTTTTGCAGCTGCTTTATTGTTCACATTAGGTGAGGGTCTTACAACAAATGTTCTCGGGACTTTTGTTTTGGAAGCTTTCGCAGATGAAGCATCCAGATCATCGCTGTTGCTTTTCTTTTTGGGAGTCCCCTTTGGAGTACCTGACAAGTTTGAGCTGGACTTTGGGGCCATGATTACCTACTCAGACTCTTTCAGGTCACCGACTTCTTCAGCTATCTCATCTCATCTCATCTCGCTATTACTTCAAATTTTCCGGATTACGGTAGGAGCACTATTAGCATGAAATTTTTATATACAGAACCAATGAAAATAGAAACAATAATTGTGACAAATAACGGTATTTTGATTCATACAAGTTGGAACCCATTTTAACCAGAACCATATCACTTGCCACACAATATAACCCAATAAAAATGCTACTCAGGAGAGCGGTCATACCCAGAGCCTCCTCGCCATTCACACAAGTGCTCCGTCACTATAATTTGTACCCATCACACAGCTTCAACATACACAAATCGCTAGAGTTCCTTCAAGCTCAAGAGAAGAAATCAACACAACAAAAAAATTACAACCCCAAGACTGATATAATCTTTAGTTACGCTAACACAAATGATCGCACTCAGTTCAAACTAGGCAAAAAACTCATAGAAGTCAGGAAATTCTTGGGAAAGCAGTTTGATCTTTCAGATGAGCTAATAACGCTAAGTCTTTTCCCACTAAAGTCGAAACGTGTTGAGCTCTCCTTGGAAAACTCCCCTGAAACTACATTTGTCCATACTAATAATTTTGAAGAAGTTGGAAAAAGACTCTTAACACTTGAGAAAACACTGCTCCTACTGAAGCTGGAAAGCCGATCAGCAGTATCTACAATCAACAGCCTCTGTTTCGAAAGATTGGACGAACCCATCACGGAAATACTCATGAAAAATCGCACCAATAGGATGTTCATCAGGTCTACATGCCTTCTCAATATGGCTGTTGGTATAGATACTGCTTCTCCTACCCTAAGGGAAGATATTGCATTAAAATCATTGTACATGATAATCGGGCTCTTATCGTTTAGCAAAAGTGAAAAGGTAGCTAGACAATTTATCAAAAAAAGAGTCTTAGAATCGGAAGGTGGAATGATGGAAATTGCTGTTAAACTCCTTACCAAATGATGCTTATGAGTGATGACGAAAATGAATGATAATAAAAAATTTTTAATACAACGTAACGAATGAACTACACCACTTTTGTAGAAGAAAGCGTTTAGCTAATGTCTATCATAACAATCTATAAGTATAAACTAGCACAGAAAACGATATCTCTCTTGATCTTCTCCTGGGCAGCTGTCATCTTGGAGTGCAATGAGGAGTCACCAATAATCAAAGCAGCTGACTTAACTTCTCTACATATTTCATCCAGTCTTGTAATGACTCTGACAATCGTACCTTCAGCTTCCACACTCATCTCCATGATTTCTTTGAAAGTCATACCTCTTGCCCATTCGTAAACAACGTTTACCAAGGCAAACCTCTTTCTTTCCAAAAACTCTTGTTCATCTGAAGTCAATGTGACTTGATGCTTATTGTAAACATCCAAGATGTTTCCCATGATAGCAGTGATGCGTTCTTTACCTCTTTCTAATCTTGGTGTGATCTTCGGTTCTTCTTCATCATTTGTTTTACCTTCGTACACAAAGGCAGATAACAAGGCAACAATTTCTTCTGGTTCGAAATCACCCAAGAAATTATCCAAGACTAGTTCAGTGACAACTAATTCCCATCCACTGTTGACTTCACAAGCAACTCTACCTTTCAAAACAACATTCAAGTTATGGTCAACAAATTCAAGTTCTTTCAATACTTCTAGCCTTTGTTCGTAGTCTGGTAACAACTCCAAATTCTCATCGGAAATTAAAGCATTCAAAGAGGCAATCTGTTGTGTGACCTTATATCTTTCATAAATCTTTTTGAAACGGGCATCAAATGTATCTTCACCAATAGCGGTATTTGTTGCAATCTTGTAGATTATTGTTTCTCTTTCCTTAACCAATTCGTGAAGCTTCAAGGTTGCAAATTTTTTCCAATCAATCTCTTCCAATCTATTTTGAAAGTTTAACAAAACATTGATATTTTCAGACAATTCTCTAATTTCATTTTGATTACTTTGCAAAACTTCATTTATGTTAGCCTTCACAGACAATCTTGAGAGTAATTCAATATCAGTTACAGCAACGTCACGAACATGAAGATTACCTTGATACACGATCTTGGGAAAATGTTTCTTAACAAAACCATGGATCTGTGTCAAATATGGAAGACCTTTTGGTTCTACTTCTTCAGCACGACCCATGTTGAATGACAAGACAGAGAATGATGGTATGGTGGAAGCACTGTTTTGCTTATATATTATACCAACTCTTGAGATTCCCTTGTTGTCCCTGAAAAAGATCCATCTACCAGTTCTGAAGTTCTTGGCCAATAGTGGATGATTTAAAGCTTCAAGCATGACTTGTGAAGTGATCTCATTATATCTGGTTATTAAACTATGCGCCTTCTGGATCTCTGAATCGGGATCAAGATCCGCTTCAGGTATAGACAATTCTTTTAATTTAGCTTCTAGTTCTCCAACTTTCTTTTTGTTTTCAGGTAACAAGGTTTGTGATGCATTTTCACTGAACGAATGCTTGATCATTTCTTCAACCCTCAATGCTTCAATTCTCAAAAGATTTAAGATCATATTATAGGTCAATCTGAATTGAGATACCAACTTTGTAGGAACACCTAAAGTTACATCCTTGAATTTCAGTGAGCTCAATGGCTCGTTGTACGCCATTGTAATGACAGTCCCAGTCTTATCTAATCCTCTACGACCAGCTCTACCAGACATTTGAGTAAATTCACCAGGAAGTAAGTCCCTAAAATTAACACCATCATGCTTTCTCAATTCACTGAAGACAACTGTTCTTGTTGGTAAATTCAACCCCATTGCAAATGTTTCAGTAGCAAACAAGATTTTGATCAAAGTTTTTGAAAATAGAATTTCAATAACTTCTTTTACAATTGGCAATAAACCACCGTGATGCACAGCAATACCCCTGCCTAGCATTTCCCTCACTGCTATAATCTGTGGTAATTCACGATCTTCCTTCTTTAATCTGGCAACAGCCTTATCAATAAACATATGAATTTGTGATTTTTCTTTGGCATTACAAAAGTCAATACTAGTCAAAGTATTTGCATACTCTTCACATCTCTTCTTTGAGAAGACGAAAATGACAGCCGGTAGTAAACTATTGCTATTCAAATATTGAACTAATTCAATCCAAGTATTTTTGTTTGGTCGATCAACTTGAAACCTCTTGAAGTTATTACCATTATTATTTCCTCCACCAAAGCCTCCTCGGCCACCACCTCCACGAGCATTACCTCCACGACCACCACCTCTCTGAGGTCCTCCACGCTGGCCTCCACGACCAGGTGCTCCTCTCCCAGCATTAGCACCACCACGACCACCAGCGGCATTTGGTTTAGGTCCCTCCAATAATTCTTTGTGCTGGTTGAAATTTACATCTGAAAACTTTTTTTCAGCATCAATAACTTTGAAAACTTTCCCCTTGGCCCAAATATTGATCTCTAGTGGGACAGGTCTCTTTGGTGTTGAGATAACATAGATATCTTTATGTTTTGTTCTACCGATCCAATTGGCGAATTCGTAAGTGTTTGGCACAGTAGCTGATAAAAGAATAAATTTAATATGATCCGGTAGCATAATGATGACTTCTTCCCAAACAACACCTCTATCGATATCATTAACATAATGCACTTCATCGAAGATGACAAACTCGACATCTCTGATCAAATCAGCACCACGATACAACATGGATCTCAGGATTTCCGTAGTCATGATCAAACAATTGGCTTCTGGATTGATTTGAACATCACCAGTAATCAACCCAACATCTGCATCAGGGAAATCCTGCTTGAAATCTCTAAACTTTTGATTTGAAAGAGCCTTGATAGGAGAAGTATAGATGGCTTTGGTCATATTTCTATTGGCCATAGCAATAGCGTATTCGGCGACAACAGTCTTACCAGCTGAAGTATGAGCAGCAACAAAAACAGAATCACCTTGTTCCAAATGATAAACTGCTTCCTGTTGGAAAGTGTCCAATTCAAATGGCCATTCTCTTGCCATGTTTGGAATCAATTCATGAAAGTTTTCAATCTTGTGATCTAAATCAACAACATGTGCCCATTCTTTACGTTTTGTTGTTAAAATCTCATTTGAAGCAATAACACGACCAAAATTGATATCAACAGGTAATAACTCATCAACTTCTCTTGCTAGCCCTGAAGTAGCAGGTGTGCCCTCCCTGGTTTCACTTGATGCTATAGATTCAATACTCAGCGTCTGTTCATTGTTTTCCAATTCAGCAATTTCTTGATCTTCTTCGTCATTTGCTTCAGAAATCTTATCAAGATCAGTCACATCATTAGCAGCTTGCTCGCCTCCAACATTCAACCCTCTAGAGAGACCCTGTGGTATATCAAATAACCCGTCCGAATCCCTGTGCAATAATGCTGTGCTATCAGCAGTTTGGTTCTTCATAGTGATCCCACCAGGTTGAAAGGGTAGAAAACTGGTACTCCCTCTAATTGAAGTTTCCTTGGACGCGTACTTTCTATTTAAAGAAAGTGAAGTGGAAGCATTAGATTGCTGTAGCTCTTGGGCGTCAATCTCTTCCTGATAACTGGTAACTTCACCAGAAATTCCCCTTCTTTTTAATCTATATGAAGAACGAGATATACTTTTTGGAACACTCAGCAATGAATCGTAAATATTTATAGGGTCTTGCTCTGGAACATGCTGGATGAGATCAAGTAAATCCCAAGGTAGGGAAGTCGATGGATTCAAAAACTTATCTTTCAACGCTTCATTTGGGTTTAATGGTTCTTCTTTAGTCCAATTTGTCTTGGTTGTTGGCTCAGTGTATTCATTTTGATCAGATAACTGAAGCTCACTCAACAAGCTTGTGATGTCATCATCAAAGTCTGAGTTCAACATCCTGATTGATGCTATGTATCAGACTGGTAAGCAAGTGTGCCAGAGATCAATTGATTGATTTTTATGGGGGTTTTAATGAAGTAATAGTAAAGCCGCCTTCAGAATTCATGTCAAGTTTAACAAAAAACTCATAAAAATTCACACTCGCGAAAAAAAAAAATTGAACCCACTGATATTTAATTACTACGATGGATTGAAAGAAATCAGTTTTGAAAGGACAAAAATAAGCACTTCATGCATTATTAGTGTATTGTATGAGTTAGCTATTATACAAGGTCATCATGTGGTAAGTTTACATAGTTTTAAACCATAAAGTTATCCAATTTTGATCCATTTCAAAAAAAAAAAAATTGCTTAATGTTGAAAGCAATTAATTCTTTAATTTTAGTACTTTAATAGTAAATCTTCTTTGTGTTTTGTTATTTGCGTAATCATTAAATCATCAACTAGTGTTTCTCTTTCTATTTTGCCAAAAATCATTCTTCTTCAGAACTCTCAGAACTGACATCTTCATCAGACTCTTCATCAGATTCATTATTAGCAACACTACTAGTATTGGTTTGGTCCAATAATTCAATCTTTTTCTTCAAGTTTTCAATCTGCTTAGATTGTTCAGCTTCGGACAAGTTTCTACCCTTTTTAGATTTCTTACTTGTTGGACGACGGACAGTCGTGGTGGTAGAACTGTTTGAAGCATTTGACTTCTTCTTAACAACAAAGTTGTATAACCTGAACAAAGTTGCACTGTCCAATTGGTCCATGTCTAGTTCGATCTCTTCACCATTGGATTGATTGATACTCAGACTTTCACCAATAATGGATAAAACTTGGTTTAATTTCTTTTCAGGAAGTTCACCAATTTTATCACTCAAATCCTTCTTCATTTCATAAGTAACGGTGACAGGCCCATCTGAAGTTCTTCTTCTTCTCTTCTTTGCTTTAGAATTCTTCTTCTTCTTACTTCTTTCTTTTCTAATCTTATCAATTTCTTCCCTCTTCAGTTTATCCAATTGTTGTTTCATGGTTTCCAACTGTTGTTCCATGAATTGAATAGCTGGATTTGTGATGGCAGATTCATCAATTTCCTCTTCTGATTCTTCCTCAGAGAAATCTTCATCTTCTGATTGCTGTGGAGGGGTAGGTGGTGTAACTGGTCTATCAATCCATCTTTTATCGAAAATAGCCTCCAATCTATGACCCATCATATTAACAGCAGTACCTTCTGGATTGAAACTATAACAATTTTTGAAAATCAAACGAACATCATGTTCAAACTGTTCGGCATTTTCGTATGTATTGTTGTTCAATTTATTTTGAGCTGTTGAAAAATCCATTGGTTCCTTAACATAGTCAAAATAAGTAGGACAGTTTAATGCCACAGGATCCACAGGTTCAAGAAAAGGATAGTTAAAAGATTCATATTTTTTAGATGTTAATTCTTTCAACACTTGTTGACAAAATCTTAATTCAGCAACAAATTTCTTCTTTCTTGGTCTAATATCATATGGCATATCTTTTGGTTTTGGAGGATGGATTTCCCTCTTTGGGCGACCACCATTGGCAGCAGAATCTCTTCTAATGGTTGGAACACCAGACTCATTCAATTCACTTGGCGTGGAACTTTGTTTTCTTCTACCAGTAGTGGTTGTTTTGGCAGCTGCTGCTGGAGGTAATTCTTTAGCAGGAGCATTCAGCATATGCTTTTCGAAACTAGCTTGAATGTTTCTACTCATTTGAGCAATACCAGATTCAGCACCATTAAAACGAACACAGTTATCAACCATCAAATTAAAGTCAGCAATGAATTCTTGAAGTTCAGTATATGCATTAGCAACCAACTTTCTCTCTATAGTGGAAAGATCCATTGGTCTCGTTATGAAGTTATAATACAATGGGATTTGAAGTTTGATAGTGTCAACTGGAAGTAAAAATGGACCAGCATCTTTCATTCTCTTGATGATCTTTAGGGTTCTGTTGGCGAAGGCAGCTTGATGTTTTGGCATAGGATTTTCAGGTAAATTGTCCATATCGGGTTCTTGTGGAGGTTTAGGTGCCGGTGTCATGTTCGATGTGTCTAGTGCTGGAGGTTTTGAGGCAGCTTCAGTTTGAGTTTCAGCAAATTTTGAGGCATCTCCATCTTGCGTTTGGGTTGGTTCAGCGGCAGCGGCTGAAGCAGATTCTTCAGTCGAAGCAGTGCCGTTGACTGATGATTCTTCAGTCTTCACCTTCTTATTAAAATCATTCTCCTCTTCATCCTTGTTGTCCAAATCATGCTTGGAGGAGTTCATGGATGTATTTGATTCAGATACTGGACGCTCTTGTGGTGGTTGTGGAGCTGGTTTAGCTTCATCTTCGATAGGTTTTGGGGATGGTATTGGAGGAGATAAAGGTTTGTTATCCTGTTGCTGTGGTGGTGGTGGTTGATGTTGTTGTTGCTCCTTGGAGTGCTCTAGTTGTATGCTGTCCGAGTGCAGGTCACTCTCACTCTTCTGGTTGGTTGGAGTCTGTATTGGTGTGGAGACTGAATCATTGACTTCAGACATCTTCAAACTCTCACTCAATATGTGGGTTGGTGAAGTAGTGGCTAAACCGGGATATTGTGTGGGAAAAAAAGAAATTTCCCTGTTGAAGTGTTTTTTATTTATTTTTTCTCACAAATTTTCACTTTTCAAAAAAACGGATTTTGCGATTCTTAAATAATCTGCGAATTTTTGCCATATTTCCCTTTTAGTGAAAAGCTCATAGGTCAAGATTTCCGTGTTGAGATTTACCCTCAACACAGACCTTTTTTTACACAGAGATGGCTCTTGGTGACAATTTCATACAAAGAGCAAAATAACCACCAACAATAACCACAAACATCAAACACAGGCTAGTTAAACTACGCAAAACCGTTTAAAGCAACCACAAAACCAACAGAAATTTAGTCATAAGTCTGCTTGCTTAACTTTAATCTCCCTCCTATCTATCTAATCTATGTATCTCGATGTTCTTGTATTTGTAATTGTGATAGGAGGTGCTGAGAACTAACACTCGGAAGATGTAAAGGAAAGGTTTTTTTTGCCCAGCTCATCTCTTCTCAATATAATGGGTCTGTCTCTCTCTGTCCAGCACAAAAAGTGAACACGTCTCATCAAAATTAAAATAAAAATAAAAAATTGAGCCGCGAATTATTTTTTTTCCCGTTCCCGTGGTGATTTTAGAAGATACTTACTTTATTAGGATAGATAAAGTCGTTTGAACGCGTCTCCCAACAAATTTCTTATCGAAAACAGACAAAAGTAATTAATACAGAAAAGCAAAATATCGTTGAAGATTGAATTAAGATCGGCATTGAAGTATATCACCTATAGATTTCAAAGTACCCAAATGATCACTTACAACTCTCCTATCGCCAATTTACTCATCAATTCTAAAGATACGGAATTCCAGTTAAAAATTAATAGTATATACATGACATTATATTAAACCCAACTAAACAATCGATTCAACACGTATATGATGTGACTTCGAAATAATAATAACAATAATGATGATGATTAACGCCCTATTTATATATAGTACATGGACTGAACAAACAAAAACACCGAATTTTTAATGTATGAGCTCTTCCGCAACAAGAAAAAAAAGTTGTAAAACACAAAGTGGTTTAACACAAAATGGTTTAACACAAACTCACAAAACTCACAAATGAATGGTCAATAAATCATTGGAACTGAACTGCTTATTACATGATGGACATTTCCTCATACGTGCAGCAATTCTTTCCTTAGCACATTCCTCACAAAAAACATGTCCACAAACTTTTATGGCTGTATTTTTCCAATTTTTGGAACATAAAGAACAATAAACTAATGATCTAAAACTGTCAGCTTCATTTTCATCTTGTAAAGCTCCTGTTGATTTGAAACGTGTAATCATTTTATCCTGTGATTTGATGTTTGACTCTAATTTGGCTATTCTAATTGATTGATCATTCTTTAATTTTACTAATTCTTCATTTTTGGTTTTGAAATCTTGTAACAATGATTTGACTTCTTCATGATGTGTTGATTCAGATTTATGCGTTTTTTCCAATTCATTGATTTGTTCAACATATCGGTCTATTTCAGATGTTCTAAAGTATTCAACTTTTTTCAAATTTTTCATTGTTTTTTCCAAATTTTCAAATCTTGTATTTGAAAATGCTTCTGATTCTTTCAAACTACTAATCAGTTCGTTCAGTTTACTGACTTGTGCCTTCAATGTTTTATTTTCTTGCATGATAGAATCTTTGGATCTCATGGCTGCAAAATATTTTTGATCAGCTTTGGTCTTTTCCACTTTGAACTTATTAATGATAGATTCTGAATCAACAGCTCCACTTGCCTTTTTAATAGTGACATTTTGTAGATTTTTGAAAGCTTTTTCCAATTCTTTCAGCTCATTGGTTAGAATGGTGTTGTTTTTACGTAAAATTTCAATATCATTAGAGACTTTATCATTCTCCATAATTTCTTCTAATTTCTTCTCAAATGAAATATTGCTAATTTGATCTTTTTGAATTTCAATAATTTTTTGTAGTTCCTTTGTGATATCAAGTCCATTTTTTTCTGCTTCTAATACAGTGACTTTGGACAGCAATTCATCTCTTGCAGTTCTGATACGAATTAAATCTGACTCTAATTTACCAAAATTTGAGACTAATTTTTGCTTTTCTTCATCAAATTTGGAATTTAATAAGTCATTGTCTGAAACTTTTTCAGCTTCTAAATGATTGAATCTCTCCAATAGAGAATCGTGTTTCTGTAAAATTTCCTTATACTTGATATTGATCTCCTTGTTCTCATTGTTCAATTCCTCAAATTTGGCAGAATCTGTACTTGAGCCATTTGCAACCCCGTTTGATCCAGATTCCAGACTTGACGATGACGGTTGTGGGGTTTTCGTTGTGCTTAGTTCCAAGATCTTGCTATTCAATGATTTATTCAATTCCAGATTTTCATCTAAAATTTTTTGTTGAGCTTCAATCGTAGATTTGAATTCATCCACTTGTTTTTTTAAAGATTCTGCTTCTTCATTATCAACAACTTGAGGGACAGAGTGAACATTATTGTTACCATCCGTCTCGTTATTTCCGGCACTATTTGATTCAGGATACGCAGATGTTGAACCTCGTTTTTCAAGTTTCGGAGTTCCAACTGCGCTAGATTCTTCGCTCTTGGTACCATTTGCTCTTTTTAAAGTTATACTATCCAATCTATCATTCTTTTTCACTATCTCATTAAAGTCATTAGTTAGCTGTCTGAAATTTCTTTTCAATAATAAGTATTCATTATTCAATTTTTGATTTGACAGTTTTAAATTATGATATTTTTGACCAATTGTATTCAACTGTTCTTTTAAACCTTCAGAATCCGAAGCATTTGGTATTATTTTCTCTATTAGTTCTGACAACTGTGATTTTTTCTCATTCAGTAACTCTATGAAGTCACTGTCCTTGATGTCTTTTGGGACTTCTGCAAATAAGATTTTATACGATTCACTTGAATTTAATTCCTTTTGAGGAACAACGGAGGATATAGACTGTATGAACTGATCAACCCAATTTACTAATACCAATAGTTTGGAATTGTTGGAAGAATATTGTTCATCAAGGTTCTCGAGTCTTTTCTGTACTTGAGTAACTTCATTCTTGTATATACTCATCTGTCTGAAGATGGCTTCCTTTTGGAAGTAAACAACATCTTTTTGAGTTAATGGTCCATCTTCACTTATCTCATCCAACCTTCTTTTCTTCAAAGATTGGTCAGATCCATTGACAACGTCGCTAAGTTCCCTTTTCTCACTCATCTGATTTGTTTCTTTAGTTTTATATGTGTTGTATGATCTATTATTGAAACCTTTATCAAAGTATCTTCCGTAATATTCAGATGTGAGATATTTGTGTAGTCTTTGGGAACCACTATGCAATTTCTGGTACTTCTATGTTCTCCAAACCTCAATAACCATTGATCACTGGTTGTATATATCTCTTCAGTCTAAACTTCTAGAATCTGAATAATCACAATAGGTATGCTAGAACCAGTGTTTTTTTTATTTCCACGGAAAACAACACAATAGTAGCCAGAACGAAGCAGCACTTTTCAATTCAACACCGCCGGAATAAGCCACTTTTATCTTTCAGGCCCTTAGCAAATTACCTCGATTGGTCGAAATAATCGTTCGTTGTTGATTTGTATTGTAAACCGCTCTACAAATCTGAGAAGTCACACAGAGAATAGTAGCCATAGTTTCTAAATTCCACCAGATTTTTTTTTGGATCGATTTTCGCGAGTGCCTCATGTCCGGGTCACCACCATATTATTCACGTGATAAATATCATGACAATTTTGCAATTCTCGAATGTGTTCTGTAAATCTATCAAATTTAGCCTACCTGAGCTTCTATATGGTTTTCTGTATTGATTGTATGATTGATTGACTTGATGTATTGATCGGCGTCTGCGAAGAAACACTTGTTGTTGCACAATGTAGTAAAAGTGATGGGTCTAAAAGTAGCACATTCATACCGCTATAGCAAGTCATTTGTAAAAGGAAGAACCCTTGAACATCGTATGAAATGAACAAAGAATGTTCAAATGATCAGTGATGATCCAATTAATATGGTTTCATTTTGAATTTGGATGTTCTCGTGCCTGGTAACCATCTTTATCTTGTGTACATACATTTTTGAGTACCTTATGCAATCGGAATTTTGAGTACGTAAGCAAACTTTGATTACTACAAGAGGGTTAGGTATGACGATCTAATACTTCTCGCCAAACAACAATAGTCTTGAACTTATAACCCTCTGATTTACAGTTTCACAAGAGGTAAGTGTATCTATCGTAGTGTAGTATCAGTGGAAGAGATTGAACAGCTATAATAGGTTATAAGAGGAGGCTTTGTGGGTGCCATAATTATATATGAGAAAAATTATTTATGCTAGCACAGCACCGCAGTTCATTTTTAGCTATCAGCTGTGAATTTGGAAAGCAGGATGTTCAAATTCGAGAAACGGGACTAGGATAGAACGGTTAATCAGATATCGGCTGAATATATAACAAGAACATTAACAAGCTTTCAACAATAGTAGCACTAGCCGTACCCATCGATGCATGTCTGTAAATTAATGTTCTTACTCGATTGGAACAAACCTGACTCAATAGTGTCTTAGTGAACTCTTGGTAGAAAAGATCTGTTGGCAAATTGTTAATGTTTCCACGTAATATAATGCAGCCTATTTTTTTCGGAAAGTAGAGTGAAGTACAAGTAATAAATTAAGAAACACATCAAAATAACCGTAGATGTTAACAACATGTCCTCATTCGGCGGCCCGATTGGGATTGTTTACAGATTTGAAAGAGGCTTAAGATATTTTGTGGCTTAAAGTGGACCTATATTTCTCACAAGTTGGACGGTTCGGTTAAATGATATGTATCCATATGAGACACGAGACTTTAAACCATCTGTTTAGACCAGTTTCAAACATTTTGAACCAAGAGTTCCTCCAATTTCCATAAGTGAAATAAAGCAGAAAATAGTGAAATCTTGAAACTAAAGCAGAGACAAGCACCTCAGAAATGGATAAAAAAGGATTAAATTTCATCATGGAACAGAACCGAAAGATTGCAATTACGCTAAAATATGTATCTGTCTGCCCTATCGGGACAGTCACTTCCCGATAGGGATTGTTTCGGCACTTTTAGCGATTGCTGTTTTTGCGCAACTGCTGGATTGGGTAAACAGCGATGGATGGAGCGACGCAAAAAAAGAAAACTGTGAGAATTAAAATAACCAATTTGAGAATAATACGTATAAAGTGGTGTAATATAAATAACTGTATTGACGTATTCAATGTTTTGATGTCTTTATGAATCTATGCTAATTATACAACTTTAATCAACTTACCACTCACTTCTATACAGTGCTCAAGCGACCACTCTTCTCTCGCTTATCCATCTTTGGCGCTCCCAATCAGGTAATTATCAGCTCCTGCAATATCTGCAAGACGGTGATCAACAGCCTCAAACAAAATAAAGAGCTGTCTAGTCTAGTCTTTTGAAATCAGTTACAAGAAATAATTGAATTCCAGTGCAAAGGAAAATCTTAAATCGTATTCTACAGAATATCAACATCATATATCTTTGTTACCACTCAACAAACCTCATCCCTTATCATTTCATCAACAACTACTGACTGACAAGTGCTCGAGAGCCGCCCAATAAATCCATCCACAATCAAAGAACACATCTCCACCTTAACCGCCCTGTCAAGAAGTGTGCCAATCATCAAGTTGTCTCTGATACATCGTCTCCTACAACATACCCAAAGGGATTACTCCCATCCAACCACTCCCCACTACACATTCGTTTAACCAAGAGGACGATACCGCTCCTAATATTAGGTGTTCTCAAAGAAAGATATCGTCTTTTCCTCTGTTGTACCGCTGTGTTATCATAGGGAATAAGGTACAAGGTTTTGTTTTGATCGTATCGCTGGTTTAGCGAAAATGACGGAAGTTTCACCATTTATGTTCCAAGACTTGGAGAAACCACAATTCGCATACACAAGATCACATAGTAGCTCAAACGGTTCAAGCTCTGATAATTTGCCAAACACTTTGAACACAAAGAAGATTGCAAGCTTACCTTCAAGTTTAGAAGCTAATTTAAAGAAAATTCAGGCCAAAAATATTGAACTTTACTCCAGAAAATCTGCCGCTCTCTACAATGAATACAAACAACTACACCATACTTGGGGTAAATTCAATCACAAATCAACCTCTGTTGCAAAAACAAACCATTTAAGACTCTCTTTATTAACATTTTTAAGACTGAATCATGATGATATATTCATAGATTCCATCGACGAAAATGATCAAGAACTGAAAAGGTTGCAAATCAAGGTCTGTAAAATTGCATCCAAAGTGCTGAGTTTATGGTGGACTACCTTAATTGAAGACTTACAAGCAAATTGGAATAAATTTTCCACGATAGATAGAAGTGCTTATCTTGAATGTATAAGTCGGATAATTTCCAGAAAAGAATGGAACATTGTCAAACACACAAGCTCTTTATATTCGTCTGGATTGACTGCCACTTTGGATTACTGCTTCAACAAGTTGTTGATCATGAAGAACATTTCATTATCTATCAACGCATTTATAGGGAAAGTATTTGCATACTCCTCATTGAATCTTGAGAATTTTGGTCATATGTTGTTATTTTTATTATTTGTTAAAAACTATACGATCAAACAAATCATAGAGAATAATCCAAAATTACAGAACTTGGCTGCAAATGATATTACTTTATCAAAATGTCATCCTTCGTTGACCAGTTTAGTTAACTTCAAGGGCGATTTCACCGAATTTTTGTTCATTGAAAGTGCAAATCAACCAAAATTATTGGCTTTGAACTGTATGAAACCTCCAAAAACAAGTCAAATTGGTGACTTGCGTATTGATCTGAAAGATAACAATTGGGTAAAGAAATGGGCTGGCTTTGATAGTGATATATTTTGTTCATTTTTGAGACATTATTTAACTTTATCAATCGATATATTGGATCCAAACGTTCTTGATTTCAATGAATTATTCAAAATACCTGGTTTCACAATAGTTTATGGTCATTTGGTGGAAATCATGGAGTCTAACGTCATGATGATTAAGAAATTCAAGACTAATCAATCAAAAGAGATAAACTACAATAGTAATCATTCTACCAATTCTGCATTGAAAAGCTTTAGCATTTTTTTACAAAAATTACCAATCATCAAGATCATTAAGGTCGTACGGGATATGACACATGATGGAGATGAACGCAAAAGTTCCATGGTAGTTAATATGTTTGAAAATATCCTTTATACTTTGGCCAAACGTGTTCAAGCTTTTAGTTCAGTTACATGTGAAGCAATCTATACGATTTTCTTTGAATTTCTACTCAATTTACAAAACAGCCATTACTGCTTTACAAGAAATTTGAATTTAACTTTTTGGATAACTGGATTATTAAAAATGTTGGATACAGATAATATGGTTTGTCAGGTTCGCTCATTCTCTCATCTTTTCAATATTTGGAACTTGATACCCAATGATTTTTTCACAAATCCAAATAAAAGTTATGAATTCGATGCTTCTTACTGGGATAAATCACCTAAAAACTCAATGATACATAATTTATCAAATCATTTATTATCTCATCTTGTTTGGGAGAAATTTTTCACTCATTGGCATCCATTAGTTCGTCAGCTATACCAAAGATTATTACTGTTTAAAATCATTGGGAATTCCAACGATAATTATTCAAGTTATTTAAATTTCAAAAAAGTTTTGAAAAATAATTTGAGTTTAACTTTCAAGATATTTGAAGATCAAACTTCTAATAAAAAAATTTCTTCAATCATGAACATGGATTTAATACCTTCAAACCCTCTTTTGAATAGGAAAATCATCATCTCCCCAATGGAATCATTTCAATCATCTGTTAACATTTTGGACAATTTTGATTCGATGCACTTTCTACAGAATGGTTCTACAGCTACTGGATCTTTAAGAAGTTCGTCAACCTCTGCAATGATTATCGATACAAATAAAAAGATTTATGCTTATGATATATTCGATGAAGCCATCTATTCCAGCTCCATTGGATTCAATACGAGTAAATCAAATGGTGGATTAACGTCTGGAACTTCAACAAGGAAAAATTCTCCTTCAAGCTCTCCTTCAATGACTAGATCCGCTTCTGCTACCACTCTAGGTAGAGTTCCGATATTGGGTAGTGCTCTGAGTTTTTTCAAAAAAGTCAATCAATCACAACCATCAGTGAAGACTTCTACAAGAAATTCACTTCCTTCATCTCCAAATGGTTCCCCAATGCAACCCTTGAGTCCACCTTATCAAGGGCCTGATGATCAAAGTTGGAAAAATAGAGAGAGAGCTTCATCTTCATCCACATTATGCCCGATTCAGTCTATGTCGTCTTCAAGCTCGAGATCACCAAGTTTCAAAGCTCCAAACTCTGTATTATCATCTCCATCATCATCATTATCTGAAATCTCTGATGAAGACAATTTTTCATTGCATAAACACAGACAGGCATCTTCAAATACATTGAGCTCTACTACTTCAAGTAGATTCAGCTCTGTATCATCATCTGCTACTTCTGTTAACTCAGCAACTCCAATGGAATCATTACCAACACCACCAGAATTGTTGAGCAGAGTTCCAGAAGTCAAGAAATTCAAATTCAAGTTTCAACTTGTTGTTTCAAACGATCCATCTCAATTACAATACAAGATTGTTAATGCTAGTAAAGGTGTTAGTGCTAAGAAATTTTTTTTATCCGATGTCAATGGAGGCAGTTTACCAAAAGCCCCATCTATCCCATTCGAAAGAAAAACTAATAAACTGGGTACTGTTAATGATGGAGCGTTTTACAATTTTGAACGTGGTGATAGTTTCATGAATGATTCAAGTGAAGAAGATGGTGATCATGAATTGGTTGTCGTTCCAAGAAATTCCATGTCTTCAAGAACTGTACAAGATGAATTAATCACATTTAAAGATACTAGAAACTTTTTTTTATTAGGTAAATCACTTAATGAATGGGAATTCATTGTGGAAGAATATGAAAAATATATTGAATTAATGAATGAATTGAATTCAATGGCAGATTCTTCATCTATCAATGAATTTTTCCACGATCCAATGCTTGTTGCTGATATTCCTCCTACAAAATCAGGGTCTTACAACACACTTGCATGAACTCAAATCATAACCATTGGTTAGAAATCATACAAAATATAACATAACAAAACAAACAAAAACAAAACTGCTGGAAAGGAAAACTCCAATCATTCATTTCGTTTTCTCTGATTAATAAAATCAAATCATCTCGTGCATAAATACGTTCATCCATAGTAATAGTTACATTATTTATTATTCTCTTTTCTCGAATTTTCTACTCAAGGCGTAGACGCTGTAATTTCACTTGATATTTGTGAGCTTTGTTCAACTGGATCATCACTTTCCTGAACCTCCATTCTGAAATCAATCCCTGTATTTTCATCTCTCCCATAAAATTCACCACTACTTTCCCCTCTATTCAACGTTATTGTATTCGAACCATTTTTAGTACCTAATCCCTGTCTTAAAGTCAAATCTTCATCATCGTCATCATCATCAATCATTTCAGTATCATGATCCACAACTTCTTGAGCTTGGTTTTGGACCTCTCTCACTAATATCAATAAACTGACAGTTAGGACCAATACACCAGATGAAACAGTCCAGAGAATAAAGATACCCAATAAATAACTTAGTGCTCTATAGTGGTATAGATAATATCTAATCCCCTTCCACGATGAAGTGACAACGATTTCCGATTCACTTGGATCTATAATGACATCTGGTCTGTTGAATTCGACAATTATGTTTAGTCTCTTCGCGTCGATGAAATGTTCAATGTTTTCAGGAGTAATATAACTTGCAAAATTGACATCTTTGAACAGGTCAACCTTATGTCTTGGATCTTCCTTATGGTATTCAAGATCTGATAAAGCTGGAGGAACAAACCATTTCAAAAAAGGAGGAATTAACGATTCGATTTTGGAGCTTTGCAGGACTCTCTGCTCACCACATTTCAACACAATGGAATTCATACTTGATATCAAGACATGAGGATTATGGAGTTGATGAATATTATTCGTTATTGGCCATAGATGAAATCTCTTGGTGATATAACTCTTTGTACCATATGGGCTTAATTGATTGACAAGATAATCCGTGACAATTGTGATCTTATACATCAATGGTTCGTAATCATTTCGAGAATTTTGACAATATGGTCTAAACAACAATTCAAAATCATAGTTTAAATCATTTTGAAATTCATCAAATGGATATGGTTCATTAATTTTCTGTTGATTACCATAAATACTTTCAAGTTCTTTACTAATGATAACGAAAGGTGGTGTTTCTTTGAAATCATAATTGAGGATATATTGTGAAAAGGGAAGTCTTATGGTGGGCACTGGGATCATATAATTATAAAAATAGTTGAATGATAAGAATGAGAATGGTAAAAGAGCTCCTAACGATATTGACAGAACTGTGAAAACTATAAGGACGATCCTTAATGTTATAACGGGGATTCGTAAATCAAATTGCATCCTGGAAACCGATTATATCTTCTTTAAATAGGCAAATAACTTCAAGTTTCAAAAAATATAAGAAAAGTTGTCTTTTAAATAAATTTTATGCTTAAATTCAAAAGGTATATCAATTGCTCTTGCTCCAGGATTTCTTAGTATTTATGAATTTCGGCATGGGCCACTACTTCATCACTTCAACATGGAGAAGGCATTCGGCCGAGACCTCGAAGTATACAAGTCAGTCAATTTTGCAAGAAATATCATGACCTATGGACGTAAATTTTGATCTTTAAGGCTATTAAAGATTTCTGTACACTGAAAATTGTATGAAATCAAATAAGAAATAAATCAAGATAAGTAATCTCGATTTTTTTTACATGAATGATAACCAAGGAAGGTTCAAATTAACTCAAAATCAAGATTATATTCAATAATTTTAGTTTTAAAATTTTATAAAATTTCTTTCGAATCGTCCTAGTTAAAATTGCTATGTAATATGTATGATACATCACTCATACTTCTTTACAGCTACTAATCTTTTTTTGATTAAATTCGGCAATCTAGTTTTCAATTCAGCGTGTATACAATTTACCGAATTCCATGAACCAGGAAAAGACGCCAGAGTTGAGAAATCCCTCCAAAATTGAAAACCAGGTGCTCAATTAGAGCTTCTTTAAGCCATCACAATTAAACACTATGTGTACTCCTGTGTGCTTGTCGAGGTGGTATATATTGCTAGCTCCAGTTTATCGGGCAGTGATACTTGTGGTGTATTTGAGACATAAAGATCTTCAACTATTTCAAGTTTAATTTTTGCTGTGTTTATGATTTGGATGTATCAGTTTACTTTGTTTGAGCTGTTGATCGATTTGAACATTAATTGCTCACTTCTTCCTCAGATCGTTAGTTGCACCATCATATACATTCGGCTAGAAAAATCGAGGTTAATTATAAAGGCCTTACATGACTTATTTTGAAAACATTTTATTGAACTATCCCAAAGTGTATCTGAAATCAATCAATCTTTTTCATTCCATTTTTTGGCACCCAATCAGACGAAAAGTCTTACTCTAAAGCGTTGAGAAATTTCATGCATCTGGGATGTAACCTGTATTTGCTGCGGTTGTTGTTTGTCTAATTATTGGAGTTATTCTAAAATTTGAAACTGAAGTCTTTGACGATAAAAAAAGCGATAAAGAAGTAAAATAAAACAGAGAAAAAAATGTTGTAATGAATTGAAGATTCAACAATTATACCAGGGGATGAAAATAACAAAAGGAGTAAAAACAAACAAAATGACAGTAGTTATAAGAAATAAAAAAAGTATGACAATTCAGCTCAAAAGCAGAAAATAATTATAGAAAGATTGATTTCAACTGATGACAACGTAGCATGGTTATGAGGGTGACATATATAAAGAAAGATGATATAACAAAATTGTATTTTATTGAATGCAAACTCCCAAATAACAAAAACATGTCTAAACTATTGCAAAAACTGAAGTGTAATGATTAAAATAGTGATAAGATCTCTAAATAACAGCTTCTTTAGCACTGAATCAACGATTAAACCACGTAAAGCGACAACAAGAAGTGTGACATTTGTATTCATGTACTCTTCAATGTGTAGAATGTCCACGATGATATTTAAGCCCATTTAAGTTCTTATAACGTTTACCACAAACTTCACATCTATAAGGTTTATCTTGTTCCATTCCGTTCCCATCATTTGGATCAATGACGCTATAAGTACCATCTGGATTCAAATGTAATTTTTGATTTTGATGACCATGCAGACGATGATATTTGAGCCCATTTTGATTCTTGTAGGTTTTATTACAGCCAATGACTGGGCATGTGAATGGTTTCTCATTGCCTTGTGCAACATACAAGTTTCTTGATGGATCATCTATAAATCCTTCTTCCATTTCTTCATCTAGATCCATTGCGCTATCATCATTACTCAAAGATATTGGGAATGGGGCGGAATGTTGCGAGCTTGTATTATTAGATTGCTGATTTGAATTGAACTGTCCATTTTGTGCATTCACTTGTTGAGAGTTATTGATGTTTTGGTGTAATGGGAAATTACCACCTGCTTGGTTTTGCTGCTGCTGATGCTGTTGTATTTGTTGATGATTTTGTGAATTATTATTATGTGGGTTTTGCAATTGTTGGCGCAGATGTTGGATATTCTGTTGTTGTTGGAAAGGTGATTGATTGAAACCAAAACTATTGGAATTTTTACTCGCATCGTTGACATTGTTTAGGTGATTATTGTTATTTGAATTTATGAAAACATCAGTAGTGGAAACAGTTTCAAAATTTTGAATTGGTTTTGGTTGATGAGTTGGAGGAGTTGGGGAAATATGAGATTCTTCATAATGCTTTAACAAATCATGTAGTGTTGGTAGTAATTGACCACAACAACTATAATCTTTGCAATAATTTGCCTCTAAGTCTGGTAAATAAGCCGATTGTATAGGAGGCGACATTGACATTTGATTATTGTTATTTCCCAAATTGAAATTGTTATGCATCAACACTTCATCCTTAAGCCAACTACCAATGGTGACAGAACCCCAACTTATACCACCAACACCTTGAGAGTGAGCAATAGATTCTCTTCTTAATGATCTATGATTTGGATTCATATTTATATTTATCGAGTTTGTACTTAGGTAGTTGTTATTGTGATTGAATTGTTGTTGTGAGCCTTGATGATTGCTTTGAGGGTGATGTCCATGATTACTCTGATTATGGGGTTGATGTGACTGATGGAGGTGTTGCTGTTGGTGTTGTTGTTGGACAGTGGAGGATGGATTGTTGTTGAACACAGAACCGGACCTTTGATAGCCTGAAATATCTATAGGTTGAGACAGAGATGAGCCAGCAGAGCTCTCGTTGGGTATACTAATGGCAGCCGCCTGATTGAAGAAGCTGTTTGTATTCATGTTGGCCTTTTTGAACGATAATTTAGTGCTGATGTTTTGTGATAAAATGGTCAATTCTATAGAGGCACAAAAAGCCAGAGTGATAAATAAACTTAGATCTGGGGGCTTGTGGAAAGGGCAGAGTGGCAAAGAGAAGAGACTATGGATGAAGCGCCCTTTAGATGTTTGATTTCTGACGTTGTTTTGTCAGTGGCGGCCAATGTTCGGTGGTTGGTGTTTTCCCTGGCTGTAATCTTGGAGGCCGTTGGGATAATTATTCACTTTCTTAAGCGCTGAGGGATTGGGAAATGGACCGTCAGTTGATCTGAACAGAGGATTCAGTAGCTCTTTTGCAACGGTGGGCTAGCCAGAATGTATGGGTGGTCTTTTACTGGTTCGGATCTAACCTTTCAGCTGGTGATTCTTGTGATTTCGGTTGAAATTTGATGTTCAAAGACCCTTCAATAAGTGCTAATTGACCTTTGGAAGCTCCTTTAATCAAGTATCAAATGGTTTGAATTTCCACTAGTTTGGGATATTTGTCAGTTGTTTTTCCTTTTTATGTGAAATTCAAATCTGCAAGTTGCAGTCTCGAGATCCGGTTTGGTGCTGATCTCATACTAAAAGAAAAGTTACGAGGTATTGTCATGTGATATAGTGCACCGGAATAAAGATATCCGAGAATACAAGCTGGCCAATGATAAGCGCCGTGTGCGTGGACCAGCTGTTGTGAGCGTAGGGAGCTCTTCTCATCTCGGGATTTCCCACCAGAGTCTGCCTACGGAGTCTGCCTACGGGCTGCCCAGAGTCTTCCCACGAACGGCCAACGTCTGCCTGGAGCTCTACCTAGAACCCAGTGGGAGTTTAGGCAGCCAGCGGCCGCAAAGAAGATGTCGTAGGATAAGCTACAGCACATCCACTGGGAAGCCAGGCTCAATGCTTAGTGCTCAAAAGCCCAGTGAAGGAGGCGACCTTAATTGACTAGTAGTACCAAGCATGCAGTGGATCTACTGAGCATTGAATTCCATGGATTCCACTAGAATGATTTAATTTCTTGTGAGATCTTATGTCTTATGCCGGCCGAGTTGTGCTATCTGAACACCGTGATACCGCAAAAACTGCAGCCCGACTGTTCATACAACAACCGACAACTACAAGTCACAACTGGAACGCATTGGGAAAGACATACGATCACAAGTTGCAACCCACTCAGCTGGTGGCAGTGAAGCCTGAGCTGTTGAAGAAAGATCCAAATATCCACTTGTTCTTTATGTGATATGTAGCTGTGTAATGACACTACATCTGTCTTTTGGACGTGATAAACATTGATTAACGATCCAATAACGCACATCTTGTAGCAAATGAGCTATGAAGTAGAAAGTATCGAGTCTGGAATATGAGCCAAGGTTCAAATTGGTACAGAAATGAAGTGGTAGCTCTACAGGTTTCATTCGTTGATGGAATAGAGACATTGATTTTCAGCCATTTCAGTGAAAGGATAGGCATAAGAAAACAGTACAGTAAAGATATTCAGTTTATCGAACTAGTTTCCAAATCACTTAAAATCTCCCCCACATATCATTTACCACCCTCCATCAGTTGACGGGCCTCCTTCCTTTGAAATGTAAACTTGGACCAAGTACAAAGTATCGAACCATAATTACGGGCCCAAAAAGCATGGATTCCTCTTGTCAATTCTACTCCATGTTAAGATGTCTCACTTATCTCCACAAGAAACCTCTTTAAAACCACGGGATATCACATAAGATGGTTCACATCAGACTAAAAAATTATCGGACTCTGGAGTTCCATTAATATGAGTCCATCTCAGGGTTTTTGTACGTAACGGTTTTCAATGGTTCTGTATTGGCCATTACTTCTTTCGATTTTCCAGGAAAGGTATAATCCAAAGCCCCTGCTCACACATCACCAGTACCTTACAAAACACAAGGTATGATCAATCCATCGTAATCAGTAAGTTGAATGAAGATTCACATTTCCTCGGCTTTAGACCACTTCTCACTATGTTCTAGATTGTTCAATTCTGGTGGGAAAGAACGAAGCAATACTGATCTCTAAGATCCCAGTAACAATCCGATTAGTTACAAATAACCATGGCTTGCAACAAGATTTGGATATGATGGAAATAGACCATAAGTCGAAGTCATTCTAATCATCGTTTTACAAAACTCCATAGACTTTCAATGGGGGTTTTCCTTAGTAAATAAGATATTCTGCCAATATGGCTCGGTCATTTGAATTCCAAGTTGAAATTGACAGATTACAATAGATTGCTTTATTGAAATAACTGCGGTTGTTCTTATAAAAACCCAATTGAATCCCTTTTAATAAGATAATTATTAGGACAATTGATCTATTGTGCATTGAGTTTCAATTCTTGGTTTCAATAAATTGATAATATTAATTAAATAAACTTACAAGATGGCATTATATTACAATTTAGTTTTCGGTTTGTTGGTTACTGAAATGGTGTTATTCACAACACTTTCATTACCATTACCTTCAAAAATCCGGAAGCCAATCTTGAAGGCAATTTCTAAACCTTTCCAAAAAACTGAAGTCAATGTTGCTATAAAGTGTGTTTTAGTTTTCATTTTCGTTTTATTTGTTGACTCTGTTAATAGAGTTAATTCAATCAATGAAGAATTGACTGGATTATCAACAAAGCAAAATTTAGATCCAACTCAACACGCTGCTTTCAATCCAGCTGCTGATCGTTCAGAGATTCAAGCTAGAAGATTTTATGCCCAAAGAAATTTATATTTGACTGGGTTCACATTATTTTTAACTTTGATCGTTACAAGAACTTATAGATTGGTTGCTGAATTATTAAGCTTAAAAGAAGAGTATAGATCAGATCCAGATCATGTTTCTTCAAATGATGAAATTGCTCAATTGAAGACTAAAATCAAACAAAAGGATGAAGATTTACAAATTTTGAAAAATCAAGCCAAAAGTTTATCCAAAGAATATGACGAATTAAGCGATCGTGTTAATAAAGGTGAAAAAACTGAACCAAAGAAGCTATCTTGAGAAAGTTTACCAATCTCACAATTCTAGATAAATCAGACATTCTTTTTTTTATACATCACAATTTACTATAGTATTTCGTGTCGATTTCTTATTTCCATGTGCAGCTGTTATTATATCATCACTACTAGTATACACATTTCTAAATAACTTTGATTGTAGTTATATACAAGAATCTCTATTTTTTTTCATAAGAACTACTCTTATGCTTTGGAGTGAAATTGAAATTTTCACCAGCTGGACCCAGGAACATTTCAGAGATTTTAATCCAATCTTTATAATCATTACTTCCTAATAAAGTTTCCAACTCATTTCTACCTTTCCAAAATTCTGGTCTTTCATTTAATTTAATTGGATATTTTTCCAAAATCCCATATGGAATATATCTATGGAAAAATGATAAGAATTCACAAAGAAATCTTCTTGAAAGTGCAATACCATATTCATCTGTTCCCCAATGTTCCATGGCGAAATTTGCATAATTCTTAATGATTTCTAATCTTTCAGTTGATGATTTATCTAAGTATTGTTGGGAATCAATTTCTTCGAAAATCCATGGTTTGATTAATGCCCCACGAGCAACCATGACACTATCGATATATGGATTTTCCACAGCGCTATACCAATCGTTAAAATTGTAACAATCACCATTCCCAACGAAATTTATTCTTTGGAAATCTTTACGATCTTTATCGTCTTCTAATTCTTGTTCAGTTTCTCTCAATACTTTACCCACTTCACCAATATAATCCCAATTGGCCTCTTTCAAATAACGTTGTTGACGAGATCTACCATGTAATGTCACAGCAGCGGTTTGTGTCTCTTTGACAATTCTTTTAACCAAATTATGTGCAATTGGATGATTGTCTCTCGTACCCATTCTAATCTTGACAGTTGTTGGAATTTCACCAGAACAGTAGTTCATTGAGTTCAAAATTCTTAATAATTTAGCAGGTTGATCTAATAACCCACTACCAGAACCTTGTCTATAAAGTAAATCAATTGGACATCCACTGTTCAAATTCAATTCACTAACAGATGGACACAATCTTGAAACAATCTCTGCAGATTTAGCACCTTGCCAAGGTTTAGCCGTGGCGATTTGAACACCAAATCCAGGATATTCAGAACAATGAGCTTTTGGTAAAGCCCATTCGGAATTTGTTCCTTGAATTAATGGTAATGTCAAAGCCATTTCACTATATGTGACATCAGCACCGAGTGTTTTCATGAGTCTTCTATATGGTAAATTACCCACTGTTGTTAATGGTGAAACGATTTTTTTACCAACTAGATCAATTTTCTTTTTTTCACCTGCAAAGAACCTAGTTTCATGATATTCGTTTGCATTATCTTTGGCTTGCTCTTGTTGACTAGCTCGTTCTTCAGATTCTTCTTTGGAAGCTTCGGTCGATTCACCTTCAGTTTCTGGTGTATCACCGGTTTTCTTTTTAGCTAAATCTTTCTTTTTATTATCAACTTGGATTGAGTCCATGATTTTGTTGACTTCTTCAGAGGTGGTGAAAACAAACTGTTTCTTGATCAATGACAATTTTTCTTCATTGGTAATGTGGTTAACCTCATAGTTGAATTTCTTTGCTTGTTCGATTTTTCCCAAATCTTTAACCAGTTTATTATTTTCTTCATCTAAATGTGAATGTAAGAAACGACATTTAAACCCAACAGGACAATAACCTAGAGCATTAAACACAGGACAAACACCTTCAATATCAGCACCTTTGGCCTTCAAATAAGCATCAACATCATGGGTGAACCTACATTTCTCAGCACCAAATTTACATGTTTTGCCCAATTCCGGATCCACCAAAGATTGACACAATTTGATCTCTTCTTGAATTTGCTTAATTTCTCTATTCTTGTTTTGACCTCTAGTTCTCTTACCCTTTTTACCTTTACCCCCATTAGACTCACCACCTTCATTTCTATCCCCGGAAGCTTCGGCCTTGTCATCATCAATCACTTCGACCTGTCTCGAGTCCACAACGAATTCTTTCTTTATATGTGCGATACCTCTAGTATCAGATCTCGGTGTTCGATCAGCAGCTTCAAGGGCTGCACTCTCCACCTTGGCCCTTTTCTGCTCAGGCTCCACAGTGGGAGCACTTGGAGATCCTGGCCTCTTTGTCTCTTCACCCATTTTCCTCTCCACTTCTAAAAGGGTCCAACTTCCTATCGGAATCTTCCAGACAGAGAAAGCCCAAAAGCTTCAAAAGCTCATCGCTCGAACAATTTTTCTGAGGCGGTTCGCGCAGCACTCTGGCTCCTTCGGGAAGGTCGATACGATCCCTCTGGGAAAAAGATTTCTGTTGCAATCTTATCAACACTTTAGACTTGCACATCTGGAGCCATCTGCCAGACTTTGACGTTATCGATAACCAGAGCCATAGCCGGGGAGTGCGTTTGTGAATAAATACCACAGGGATCCTCATAAGTGCTTCTTTTCAACAGAATCATTTTCAATATTTTTAGACGAGAGGTGCTATACAAACACATTCAATAATGACAGTAATAGAGCCTCGAAACCCAGATAACAACCCTTTAAGAATAATACAAAGATGTCGCGCCGAAGGGCGTCCTGTCTACATTGCTGGTCCCATGGTGAGGTACTCGAAGCTGCCCTTCCGTGCCTTAGTGAGAGAATATAACGTTGATTTAGTTTATTCACCAATGATCCTAGCAAGAGAGTTTGTTCGTAATAGTATTGCTAGACTGAGTGATTTCACCACAAATAACTATGATACCCCATTGATTGTTCAAGTTGGTACAAATAACGTGTCTGATTTGTTGAAATTTGTGGAGATGATTCATCCCTATGTCGATGGGATTGGTATTAATTGTGGTTGTCCAATCAAGGAACAAATTAGAGAAGGTATTGGTGCAGCATTGATGAGCGAACCAGATCTAGTTTCAGCAATGGTTAAGGCTGTTAAGGATAAATACGGTGATAAAGTTACGATTGAAACGAAGATTAGAATTCATCCAGATTTACAAGAAACTGTGGAATTTGTTAAAAAAGTGGAAAAAGCCGGTGTTGATTTCATAACTGTTCATGGTCGTACAAAGAAAACAAGATCATCTCAACCTGCAAATTTTGATGCTATTAAACTAATGAAAAGCTCAGTTTCAGTACCAGTCATCGCCAATGGTGATTGTTTCACATTATCAGATGCTCATGAAATCGCCAAGTCAACGAACGTGGACGGTGTCATGGCTGTTCGTGGTATCTTGGCCAATCCGGCAATGTTTTCAGGATTTGAGCAGGCCCCATGGGGCTGTATAGAGAAATTTTGGGAATATTCAACAAGTTATGGGCTACCATATAGATTAATTCAACATCATTTATCATGTATGATGGATGGCAGAATTCCTAAAGATTTATATAAAGAGATGATGGACACAAAGACACTTGCACAATTGGTCGATTTCTTTGACACTCATTTCATATTGAAGAGATCAGGAGATGGAGGGTTTGGAGAAAGTATTGAGATTCCAATGAGGTCTCAAAGAAATTTGCATATTTAATAGATCATATAGGGTATAAACATATGAAGGGTACTACATTTTGGGTTAAAAAAACCGTAGTGGTAAACCATGTAGCGACAGAACTATCCGATAATCATTGTACACCCAAATATATATCCAAATGGCCTAAATGTTTATAGAACTATCAATAACAGTTATACTACATATCTCATAAATCCGAGGCTGGGAGTCGGAATTATGTTATATTTTTGCCCTAGAATTTTTTTCTCTTTCGCGGTTTCAATAAAGATAAATTTTTCTATATACAAATTTCTATTCTTCCATTGACATCTTTTATCAAATGGGTTGATTAACTTCTCCAAGAGAATGATAAGAGTGAGTTATACAGATGATGATATTTTACATTGAGCCAAGGATTACACAAACTGTTCAAGATATATCTCAAGGGATGAAAACTTCTTTTTTTTTTAGAACCGATGTGAACAAATGCTATAGATGGGTCGTTATGATCTGTCTTTTTGTGATGAATGGTTCATATGTCATAGTTACACTGATTGATATTTAATGATTTTGACAGTTGTGTTTTCTGGGCTCAATGTTTATGATGTGTTTTGTTGAAGTTTGTGGGATTTGTTTTGTTAACATGTTTAAGGTGCTTGTCATTTGACTATGATTGTTTATGTTTTAATCAATAAGTGATATTTGAAGATATATTTGTAGCTTCCATTGTTATTAGCAAGATAGAGAATTGTTTTTAAAACTTATCTGCTCTGTCAAATTGATCACCTTAGCTTTCAAAGCAAAATCCGTTCATAAATCTACTTTTCTTATCCGTCATCTACATCTGATAAAATACAAATTAATTCTTTTTTACGCAACACAAAACCCGTTAAATTATATGACTATTTTATTGTTTACATGAGAGAGAGTTTTAAATTTAAGCTTCATCTTCTTCAATAACAACGGTTTGTAAACCTTTAGCAGAAGCAACGATAACTGGTTCAACATAAGAGAACAATTTTTCTTCAGCATCTTCTTCTTCATTACGTTTTCTTGAGATTCTGATACGTAATCTGAATGGAACACCTTTGATACCTCTTTTCCAGATTTCTTGGTTTAATCTTGGGTCTAATCTAACATCACTGGTACCTAATTGTTTTTTGGCAAATTTCTTAATTTCCTTGACGGCAGTTGGAGCACGCTTTTTGAATGAAACACCGTGTAACTATAAGTAGTATTTGTTAGTAAACCAGTCATAATCATGTGAAGGGGATGGATATGTGATAATTGTGATAAATCTTTATAGTATTTCTCATTGTAAGCTCCATTTGAATTGTTTGTTCTTGATCCTCAATAATGTAAATTCATATGATACTACGACATTCTCTTCATTTTCCTTTGTAGGTATTGCTTGTATGATCATTCCCTTCGTTGTATAATTCGTTCTGTCTCTTGTCTTTATTTTCATTGATGTGTTCTCCTCAAATGATTCCAATCCCACCTTTTTCTCAACATATCCAATATCCCACACTCCTGTTGATACGTACTCTTTTGTGTAAGTTGATGGTGTATTCACGGGTGACAACGTCTTTCAAAGCAGATCTGTTACTAGACATGGCTGTGGTATAATATAACTAGTGTTGATGGTCAACTAAACTCTCTATCAAAAAATGCTTGATATTTCACTTTTCAATAAAAATTTGTGTTTGTTGGTGATTCTGAGGATTTCCCAGCGTAAAGATTTTGGCGGTTCGCGCAGCACTCAAAAGCGACTTTTCGCGGGTGTTTAGTATGGGGCGTGGCCCTTTACCGGAAACGGCTTTGGCGTCGAGAGAGATTGGCAGAAATAGCGGGCAAATAGCCACAGTGTGTCCCGTTGACAAGAAAATTGATATATTGTTGGTGTATGGGTGTGCAATGGCAGTCTCCTTAGGGCAGGTGAGCTACAAATGAGGCACGTGATGTGATTTCCATTCACGTGACGAGTCTAAAATGGTTAGATTATGTTCTTTCCTCTATTCAAATCCATAAAGTTTACTAGTATTTGTAAACCACAATCGCAGAAGTCTATTAGAGATTTCCAAAGAGAGCGCACCAGTCGAAGTTTTGGGCTGATCAAATAAATCAGAACCGTCTTCCAATAGTCTCAACTGTAACTCAAATAAAGCACATAACGAGCAGAGAATACGACCAGTGATTCTTTGCTCTTTAATCAACTCGAACAAATCATCAAGACTCGTCGTGTTACTCAGATCAATCTCATCTCTATGTGAACTGTCAGATCTTGGCTTTTTATAATCTAGTACCGGATCCACATCTCTCAATATTGTTTCTAATGATGATACAATTGGTTTCAAGTTATCACCAATCTGTTCGAAATACCGACTAGCAGAATCCCAATCACCTTTAACTAACGAAACCAACGTAGCTAAAAACAAGATCTTGCCCTTATATTTTATCTTTGTCTCGCATCCATCAACAATGTCACCCTTTAATGCTTTTAATATCGAATCTGCATGTGTAAGAAATGTGGAGTATTCTCTTTTTGCAATTAGATTTGAAGAAACACCATATGCTAGGACTTCTATGATTTTTTCAATCGACTCACGCTCATTTGCAAAATCAATGTACTTCTGTCTAAACTGCCATAGTATCACATAATACTCATTCAATAATACGGCATTAGGACCTATCGATCTTAACCTGATGATTAAAATACGTAAAGCCAAGGGAACTTCATCTCCAAACGAGCTACCAGCATTCGATGAGCCCAATCGTCTACTGTTTTTGGAATCAGTTGCACCACTTTTCTTAGAAGCCTTATCCAGTACAGCACTCAATCTCTTGGACTCTTGTTGTGCTAAAGACAATTCATTACTTAAGATAAGGAATTCTAAACGAACACTCCACAATTGAGACACGTTGTATAGATCTTGCTCGTTTTCCAGCTTATCAAGCCCAATGATCGCATCTCTGGCAAAGTTTGCAGTGTGTATATAAGTCTTGTATTCATCTTTAGACTCAATGTTATTATCGAGGATTTTTTCAAGAGTTGCAGATAATCGTTTGAATGGGTCCTCGTTAATAATGTCTTGATCTTGATTTTGATCTTGATCCTGTTCCGATTGCTCAACCAGTGGAGTCTGCAGAAACAGGTTTGAGCTCAGTATTCCAGAGTAGCTATCCCAAAACATCACCACCAGAACAACTTTTGCCTATCAGAGTGCTCAATCGTGCAATTGTCGAAGTTCAAGTCTCCGTCTTTCGCATAGTTTGAACAAATTTGACGTTTTCCCGAAGTGCCCAATTCCAACTTTTTCGAAAATGCTCAAATTTTTGGTAAATAAAGGAACAAAACCTCCAAATAAACAATCTCTAATCATCTACAACTTTGGCCATAGTTGTTCCCTCCATTGGAATTGAGATCAACAGGAAAGAGATTGGAGTCATTGTCAGCACTACATTTCGAGGAGCCATAAGTATCAAGAAGAAGCTCAACAACGATGTCGAATCCCTTACGTCCTTCTCTTCCATCCATGTTATCAAACGATTCACAAGGCTCAAAAACAAATGCACACACTCCTCCAACATCTAGCGGCCAATTTGGGAGTCAAGATGGCAAATCACAATCACCAAGCCAAAGTATAAGGCTGCCACCTATTTCATTCTTATCAAACATGTCGAATATGTCAAATCCTCATCAAATGGCACCTCCATCCTCACTAGGAGTTCCAAGATTATTGAACAATATTGACACACCAGCATCTCAACAATCAACTCCAAACCAAAATAGTTCACCACAATTCTCCTCTCATATGGGTGGTACTCCCAAATCTGAAACACAAACCATATCGCCCTCCATCCCTTCTATATCTCACTTGACACATTCACATCAGCAACAACAACCTCCACAAAGTCAAGCACAACAACAACCTCTCCCTCCTCAATTTACTCATCAAACCAATCCATATCAACCAAACCAACCTTCTGCTGGATCAATATCTTCACAAACCACCGAGCCAGCACCTCCAAGCATATCGCAAAAACCCTCATTTTGGAACAATATTGTATCTTCAAATTCAAACGATCAAGTACCAACACAGGCACAAGCACAGGTGAAATTGAAAGAAGAAATCACAAAACCAGATGTTACAGAGGAATCTGATGAGGATATTATCAAGTATTATGAAAAAAAGTTTGGAATTGATGATTTTACCAATGAAGAGAAACATGACATTTTACAACATGAGAAGAGAGCACGTATTGAAAAAGCCAAGAATCCAAATTACAAAACTTACCTATGCTATTCCATTATCAAAAGATTGAACACTATTCAACCGGCAAAGAAGACCTCTCCACCTGCAAGTTTCGAGGAAGAAGCCATACCGCCCAAACCAACAGTGGAAATCAAGGAGAAAAAAGAAGACTTTGTGAAGAGAAAGATCATCATTGATAATGATGATGTGCTGAATTATGTCTCCAAATTCCCAAGAAAACATTTGGGATCAGTTTTATACACTCCGTTCCCAACCGTAAACACCCATAGACAATTATCTATCTTTCAACCTTCAGAGTTAGATATTCCAAACCCAGGTCAAGGTAGCACTGAAATTGTCCCATTATTACCAGAATTAATAGAACATATGAATTCTATTGTGACAGTTAGAATCCCATCTTATCAGATCAATGATTTACAAAATAATAAAAATTTCCAAAATAGAAGTATTTGGGGGACAGATATCTATACAGATGATTCAGACGTTTTGTTGATTTTGAAACACAATGGATTTTTACCAACTGGAGACACAGAAGTGGAAGATCTTGTTGATTCTGCTTCGAACCGAGTCATTGAAAAAAGAACACCTGGAAACAAGACCACACCGCAAAATATAGATCAAACAGTTAACAATTTCAGACATTTTATCAACATTATTGGTGGTGATATTCATGTTGATCTGATCGTATTGCCACCTTTAGTGAAATATGAAGGGATATATAGAAATGGTATCAAATCTAGAGACTGGAAGACAGGTCATGACGGTGTTAGTATCGCTATTCACGGTGTTAGATATGGAGAGATCAACAGTGCAGTGGAGAATATCAACAATGTTGACGTTAAAAAACGGAAAATAGACCAAGTGAACCAAATGAGAGAGGCACCGCTAGAGATTTTGGATAATGATGGGAAATGGAAGTTGAATTTCGATGCTTATAAGAAGATCAAATTACAAATAGAATTAGAAAAGGCTAAGAAACTGGAGAAGAAGGAGAAAAGGAAAGAGAAAGAGAATGACACCGCATCTGAGACTGGAAAGAATAAAAGCGACTAATAATGTACTATACCTGATATATATTTATACCGTTTAATTCAGAAATTAATTGTTTATTATTAAATCGTAGACCCTCTGTCATTTGGCCCCGGTCCGGCAGAGCTGGCTCAACCCGCAGAATTGAAAATGAAGATTTAAAGAAGCTGAAAACTGCCAAACAACAATACCAAAACCAAAATTAGACGCTAAACCCACAATTTTTGGACATTTGAAGATCACAAGAATATGCTCTAGGCTTGAATGGAGAAAATCATAGTTATCAATAAAAGCATATCACATCAACATCTACAAAAAGCTCATTTGCATCTAGATTCCACGACTAGTTGCAATTAGGGAACAAGAAAAAGGTCACACGGCTGGGTTTAATCATGGCTGAAGGGCTACACAACAACAACATCAACATCAACAATACAACAACTGGCACTAGTCCCAAATCGAGCACACCAAGGACAACACCTGCACTGGCGGAGCTGAAGAAGGAGAATACTGTGAGATCGTTGAGGTCTTCTAAATCGTTAAAGAGTGTTTTGCAAAGTCAATCCCAAAGCGGTCTTCTACCCACCAACAATAGCCATCAGAACAATAACACAACAACATCCCAGTCAAACACGAAAAGAAGTACAGTGTTGAAGTCGATAAGAAATCTATTTGTCAAGGCATCGATCAACTTATCGATAGCTGCAGCAAGATTGAAGACATTTGCAGAAGACGCCCTATCATCAGACGAAATAGTTAACGAATTATTTTTGGTAACTTCATCTTCATCTGTTGATTCATCATTACTGGAAATACAAGAAGAACCCATCACGGTGGACGGTCAAATAACAACACAACAACAAGAGGTGACTGGTGGCGGTCACGAGATTGGTGAGACGGAGAGTAAATCCGCTGTTACGTCCGATATGACGGTAAACTCATCAAATGAACTGAATGATTCCAGTGATCAAGCGATGAATAGTCATCATGAAACTCCTACATATAAAGATTTCGATGCAGTTGTTGAAGCTAAAAAATTACAAAGGGATAAAAATGAATCTGAACCATTTGTTGATGGGGATAAAGTTTGGTTGAAAAGAAGAGAAGCATGGTTATATTCAACAAGTGATGAAAGAACAAAAGCTAAACAAAAATCACTAGAAAATTCATTAGTGGGAATATCAAAGGACAATTATCCAATCATTTATAATAGTTTGATTGAAAAACAGAAAACATTGAAAAAACCAATGAATTTGAAAGATGCTCTGAAAGTTATTAATGCCGGATGGATTGCTAGTAAGAAATGGGAAATAGCTTCTCAAGGCTTAGCATAGTTCCCTGATCAACAGTACCCAACACGTGATATCGACATTTCCATCATCATCATTCATTCCATTTCATTTTTTTGTCAACTCAATATTCTTCTTCTCTCTTTCCTCTTTGCGAAAGCCCTTTTTAATAATTCCATTTTGTTTATTACTTTATACTGGATTCATAACGAATAATGATGCCATTTTAATGCAACATCCTATAGCTTATTTTGAATATTGTTCATTCCTATCAAGTATTTGAAACGTCCCCTCCAGGATACGTAGTTCTTGATCCATCTTCTCAGCGAATCCTTGTACTTCTTTCAAGTGTTTGGCATTCGAATTGGTATGTGAGATTAATTTTTGATATTTCTTGGATACCTTCTCTATGTTGGTTTTACTCTGCTGTACTGTGGAGAGCTGGTTTTTAATGATGACATCGGATTTTCTGATTTGACTTAGAGCTATGGTAGTCTCATTTGGAGTGTTTAATAGAGACTGAATATGAGAATGCGCGTCTTCCATTCTATCTTGATGATTCCCTTGTGGTGGTTATTCTTGATGTTGAGATAAGTAAAGAAGTAAAGATTTGGTTATCTCACACTTCCGGAGCCTCGGTTTATTTTGTCCACTTTACATCTTCACGTTCTCTGGCTTTTGATTCTCTTGTATACATCACCAACAAATCTAAAATCTTAGATTCCTAAGGAACTGTTATACTATTTACAATGTTGATTTCTTTATTTATTGCACTTTTATGTGGCCGGCATGTAAAGTAATATTCACTTGATGTTTTTGTTTGTGATTGTTTGCTACATTGATCAGAACGGATCTTTTGTCGTCAAGTTCTTATCAAGTTCTTTGATCAGAAGTCTCGTCTAGTGATTTGTACTTTCAATTACTATCAGTCCCTCGCCCCATCTACTCTTCATGTCCAGAAAGTGTGACTTGAGATGATGATGGGTGGTGGTCTAATACATATTTTGAGAAACAGGACTTTTACATTCAGATGATTGTAGGTATAAAACAAGACACGTGTAATCAGAGTAAAGCGAAGTGTGCACTATCCTCAAAGCCATTACAACTATCACCACTAAAGCTCAAGCTATTGGCTCAATCTATGATGAACTCCAGTAAAATGTAGACAACTCCATCTTCTTGTGAATTCGCGAAATGACCACTTCACAAGCGATAAAATCAACATGCTGTAGCCCAATTCACACATCAACAGCGTCTTCCAAAGGTAAATCTAACTTGGAGAGATGGAAGAGGTGCCAGTGTGTCGTCTGGTGAAGGAACTCAGAACAAGTTACAACATCTCAAATCTGTCGCTCAGCCGGAACCATGTCTACTTGGGTTCAGATGACGGAACAATAGCGGTATTCTCACTAGAGAATGATGAAATGATAAGGAAAGCTGAGATACCCAATGTTTCAAACTCGCCAATTGATGCAATAGAGAGGCTTGAAGATAGCTTCATTGTATTATCCAATGGGATGGTATCAATATACGATAGCACTACATTCGGGTTACAAGAGACATTGCCTTTCAAACAGATTACCCATCTTGCAACTTTCAAGTCATCAAGAGATTCATATCTTGCAATTGCTACTAAATTCATGGTCATTGTATACATCTGGACACATGATCAATTCGAGGAGATTAGGCAACATAAGTCCAGTGATAAGATTATGTCATTCCAATTCATTGATGAGGAGTCCATCATTGCAGCTTCAAGTTCACAATTTTACTTATTCAATTCAACAAACCCTCATGAACCTGTCAAGATACCATTCCATTCCCAATTTTCATTTTTCAATCAAAAAACCTCCATAATACCCAATGGTGAGATTGTGCTATTGGCTAAAGGTAAGCACGCTTCTAAATGGAATAGAAAGACCAACGAAGAAGTGCAATCAATTCATTGGGACTCAAATGCTCAATTTATAAAGTTTATGTCGCCTTTTTTACTCTTCTTCACAGGAAATCATGTCAAGTTTCTTGATTTGCAATATTTGAAAACTTACCAAACGCTCACCATACCTAATGTTTCACAATTTGCAACTCAAGATGATCAAATCGTTTTCACATCGAGAAACTCTATATACTTGTACAAGATCTCAACTTTTGATAACATCATCGATCATTTGGAGAAGCACAACTTACAACAGGCTATTGAACTTGTAAATCAATTGGACCCTCGTCTATATGCTGATAAACCATTGAAGTTGAGAAGGTTGGAAATCGAAAATGCAGTGAGACTGTTCCATTCTGGCACATATGCTATAGCCATAAGAAAATTCTCAGAATTTGTGGCACCGCCAATCAAAGTTATCGATTTGTATCCTGCATCTATATTTGGGTTGGAAAAGAAGAAGAAGCTATCAAGCGATAACGATGGAATGGAGAAGGATGTTGACGAAGAAGAGAAGATCGATCCAAAAGCTGTTCAACTCTTGACTCATTATTTATCAGATATCAGAAGAAAGTTCAATAAGGTTGTCACATCTGATAACGGAGAGCTAGATTATCTTAGCTCCAAGCTGACCATTTCCTCGTTCACAGAGGACGAGCATACCATTGACGAAGTGAAGAAGGCGATTGATAGCGCATTATTTAGATGTTACGACGTACTGAATAGTGGTTTGATTGGCTCTCTGGTTCGTGTTGACAATTACTGTGATACAGATCTTGTCGTAAATACCTTCAAGTCTAAGAACATGATTAACGAGTTGATTGATTTTTATAAAAATAAAGGATTACACGAACAAGCATTAAAGTTGTTGGTTGAGCTGTGTAAAGATTCACAAGCTCCAGATCCTGTTGTGAAATACATTCAATATTTGAAAAATGACCAATTGGACCTGGTTTTGAAATACTCAGATTGGCCAATCTCCATTTTAGAATCATACGGTATTGAAATTTTCCTAAATTCACAATATGCTGAAACTTTCAATAAACAAAAAGTGGTGAAATATTTGAGCTCCAAATCTCAAAATTTGGAAAGGATCTATCTCGAGTTTGTTATCGTGGAATTGAAAGACAAGACTAAAGTTTTCAATACAAGATTAGTTGAAATATACTTTGATGAGCTTAAGAAAGAAGAATATAAACAAGATTCCATATATTACAAAAAACTTTATACTTTTTTACAAATTGGAAATTATGATGCTTCTCGTGCATTAGAGATTGCCCCTGAAGGATTTCCTCATTTGAAACTATTACAAACTTTCATATTGAAAAAGTTACAAAAACACGACCAGGCTTTGAGCATTTTAGTTAATGATATAAATGATTCAAGCCTAGCTATTCACTATGTTCAAGATTTGTTTGATGAGAATTTCCAAACTGGTCACAATTTATTTTTGAAATTGGTGCATCTATTTTGGGGAAAAAAAGACAAAGTTTCCATCTTGAAACTTTTGGAAACTTCGAAAGATTCAAATATTCCAATCATTGACATCTTGAACACATTACCCTCAGAGTTTAAGGTGTTTGAAATTGAGCAGGTCTTGATCAAAAGTTTACGATTGCAAAGAAAGCTAAACGGCTCATCAACTTTGACAAAAGGTTTGAGAAGTGTTGAAAATGTGAAAATTGAGGAAAAACTACTAGATTTTCAAAGTCAAAGAGCAGAGGTCATTGCAAATGAAACCAGGTGTTCTGTCTGTAAGTCCTTTCTTGCAAACAGTGTTTTGAGTAGGTTCCCAAATGGTGATGTTGTTCATTTTGGTTGTTCAAAAGTTTACCAAGACAAAATCGATGAAAAAACCAAAAGTCACAAGCTTAAAGTGGTTAGACTAAAGGACTATAAACTTACATGAAAATGTGCAAATATAATCAATAAAAAATTTATGCATTATTTGAGGTTCTATACTGTATCTCAAACCGAGGTCAAAAGACCAATAACACCTGAACAATATTTGACAAGGTCATCAAAATCAGCAGTTTTACCTTCATGAGACTTGTACCATTCGTCAAGAGCGGCATTGACACCAACATCTTGGATATTAACAAAGACATCACCATGGTTTTTCAACAACATACTCATCCAAGCTTCGACGAGTTCAACATCAGTGTTGTTTTTGTATCCTTGAGTTAAGGCTTGAATGAAACTGGTGATTTCGTCTAATGGGGGTTGGGTATTCAATGATTTGATTTCCAAATCTGTAACCGCTGGGGAGGCTGTAGTTAAAAACTTCAAAATTGTGGAATAATCACCATTGCTTGAATCTTCACGTAATAATCTCGTGAACTCACTTTCAAAAGCTGTATTGACACCGGGTTTGGAAACGTTTAGCCCGGATTCGAGATCCTCATTGACCTCTGGCTTACTCAAAATGGAGGATTCGTTACCTTCTCTGATTGATGCTTCATCCCCAACTTTTTCACCAGTGAGTTGTAAGAAAAATGGTGCATTTTCAGGTCTCTTTGGTGCTTCTTTTGGTTTGTTACGATTTTTGATAATATCCAAATTTAACAAAGTGTCAAATTTACTTCTTGGACCTAATGACAATGTTAACAAATTGTCATCAATTTGGTCCAAACTCTCGTAATGGTTGGTAAATGCACTTTCATCAACTTCTGTTTCGAAAGCACCATCCAAGACCGAGGAACCACCTTCACCAGCAGCGTTTGGTAAGACAACAGAGGTGAACTCATCTTCTTCAATGTGTCTAGTAGAGACCGGTTTGAACTGTGCACGATTTGTCCATAAACTAATACCTAATTGAGAAACATGTGTAGTGGCTAACGAGTCACCAAGTGGTGAAAGTTTGATACTGGTTGCGACATTAGGAACTCTAATACCATCAATACAACCACCTGTTGGGATATCCCATGTACGAATGGTAGAATCCAAGGCAGCAGAAACAATCCAACGTCCATCTGGACTGAAATCCATGGCTGTTATTCTGTTTTTATGGCCGTATAAAACACGAACAACTTTTTGAGTCACAGAATCAATAACAACGATTGATAAATCGTCTAATGCTAATGCAACTAAATCAGAAGATCTATGATAGACCAATGAAGTGATTGGAGCTGAAAGTTTCAGTTTACCCAAATATTTAGATTGACTGAAATCATAAAACCCAACTATCCCATCAAGACCAACAGAAATCATCTTTCTGTTCATTCCATCAATAGCCATACCTGTTACGGCTTTTTTATGCAATTGATATTTCTTACGTAGAATACCACTTTGTAAATTATAGACCGCAATACCACCGTTTGAAGACCCAACTAACCCAAAATTACCACATTGAGAGATTGCAACACTTTTCGCAATACCTTCATCAATTGTTGGAAATACATGTCTTCCAACACGTTTATTTCTTGAATCCCAAGTACGTGCGAAAGTTTCATCCTTATGGGCTGTTAAAACATTTTCCCATTCACCTTCTCTTGAACTTTCAATAGCGATTGACGTTATTTCTGGGAATTTTTCTTTGACAGTTGGGCCTGCAGCTCTTTTACTATCAGAGTTTTTATGAGCTCTTTGTGATAATTCTTGTGATTGAGCATCTTTACGTAAAGAAAAACTCCAAAATGTACGATCCCTGGATGCTGATAATATGTGATGTGAGGTTGGATCAGCGTATGTGATGGATGATGGTGGTGCCGAATGACCACCTCTTGATCTAAGGTGACGTGGTGGTGACACAATGGCAGAATTTGTAGTGGATAATGAAGGGTCAAAAACATACTCTTTTAAATAATTATCAGCACCATTAGTGACAACAATTGGTTGACCATTCAAGAATTGGGCCTTGATGACACCACCGTAGGTTTCACTATGAGCGTTTCTCAAAACATGGATACGAGCGTTACGATCTAAATCATAAAAGACTAAATCACCAGTGTTTAAGGCAGCGACTAAATGTGGAGAGCCATCAGTTCTGAAAGAGATGGCATTGACCCGAGCATCACCTGTTTCAATTTTGTGAACAACTCTGCCTTTTCTAATATTGAACAAGATGACTTGACCTTTGACATTACCAAGGGCAACGATATCTAGAACTGGGGCTGACTCTATTGTGGTTAGTTGATCTGGGAAAGTTTCTGAAGTGTATAACAATTTACCAGAATGGACATTGAAAACGAGTACGTTGGAAGTGGTGGCAATCACAATCTTATTCAAAAAGGTTGGTGGATGGATTAAATTGACAACTTCACCATCTAATGTTGAGACAGAGATACTGGTATAAAACTCAGTTGCAACTTTCAAACCATTTGCTTTTTTGAAAACAAAAATGTTTTGCTTAGAAGTTGCAACGAGGTATTCCCCAAAGACAATAACTTTGTTTATGTCTTCACCTTCTTTGACCTCCAATGTGTGTTCTAATTTACCTCTCTTGTAAATACCAATTTTGTTATCATAAGCTGCATAGACATAGTGGAAATGTGCAGTCAGGGCATTGATCTTGGAGGGAGTTTGAGCTTGGGAGACAAATAACAGATGTAGTGTGTTTGCATCATATATTTGGAAAGAGCGACCAACACTGGTGACAATGTAGAAAGTGGTACCTAAAGTACCAACAGCGAATGGTGTATCATTAGAAACATTACCAATAACTCTAAATGGAGAAAAGATCTTTGAAGGTTTCGAGACTTTGGCAGTGTCAGTCACCTTTCTTCTTTTGACTTGATCAATGGCAGCTGTCATCTTTGTGCTTATCTTCGAATGATGGGATTCAAAACGACTTTTGAAGCGACTTTATATGCCAACTAGAGCCCGAGATTCACAATTAAAATCTGAGTTATCTGGTGAATAATTTTTTTTAGTATGAGCCTTACTCAGTAATTATGTAATCAGATGCGATGAGGCAGGGTAAAGGATGGAGATAGATCCGAGATACACAGTCATGTGAGTATCGCGTGACGGTTCCGGAATTCGATCCTGTCAGTTCTGCAGAAGAAGTCAACTCTGTTGATATGATCAATTTGGTTCATCACCACGTTTAGAGAAGGAAAAGACAGTCTCAGCTGCTGAAGCCATGTCAGAACCGATTGATATCAAAAACTCGGAGCGCAAAAAGAAGCACAGCTTTTCAGCTCCAATATCTCCATTGGTTCTCAGCTCAAACAACACCGCTACCAATTCATACGACGAGAATAAGAAAGCCATGGCATCGATCGCACCAATACTAGAAGGATTCACTCCAAAGACATCATCTAGCGAAAATAACAGCCAAATCCATCTGCCTCCACCAGCTGTTGATAACAACAATGTCAGCTCAGCTAGCTCAAGAAAAAGCTCTCATTCCATCTCAAGACCCCAATTGCCAAAGATTGGGAAGATTGGTGTTTGTGCTATGGATGCAAAGGTCTTGAGTAAACCCTGCAGACAAATATTGAATAGATTAATTGAAAATGGTGAATTCGAAACTGTGATTTTTGGCGACAAGGTCATTTTGGACGAATCAATAGAGAACTGGCCCACTTGTGACTTTTTAATAAGTTTCTTCTCCACTGGTTTCCCGTTAGATAAAGCTATTGCCTATGTTAAACTGCGCAAACCATATATCATCAATGATCTGGTTATGCAAAAAGCCTTATGGGATAGAAGATTATGCTTATGGATTCTTGATGCCTCAAAGGTTCCAACACCTCGCAGACTTGAAATTTCCAGAGATGGTGGACCAAGAGTTGATGATGAATTAAAACAAAAACTTCAGGAAAATGGAGTCAAGATTGATAGAATCGAAGAAGCGGAATGGAAAATGATTGACGATGATACGATATGGGTCAACGGTGAAACGTTGAAGAAACCGTTTGTTGAAAAACCTGTTGATGGCGAAGACCATAATGTCTATATTTATTACGCTAAAAAAGATGGTGGTGGTGGTAGAAAACTTTTCAGAAAAGTTGGAAACAAATCATCTGAATTTGATTCACAATTGACCACTCCAAGAACTTCTGGGTCCTATATTTATGAGCAGTTTATGGACACTGATAATTTTGAAGATGTCAAAGCTTACACCGTTGGACCTGATTTTTGTCATGCTGAAACTAGAAAATCTCCAGTTGTTGACGGTATCGTAAGAAGAAATACGCATGGTAAAGAAATCAGATATTTGACTCCGTTATCCCAAGAAGAAAAAGATATGGCTAGACATGTCTCAAAAGGGTTTGGTCAAACTATTTGTGGATTTGACTTGTTAAGAGTTGGTGGTAAAAGTTATGTCATTGACGTTAACGGGTTTTCATTTGTCAAGGATAATGTTCCATATTATGATAATTGCTCCAAGATTTTGAGAAACATGTTTGTTGAGGCTAAAAAGATTAGAGATGTTAGTAAATTAGCTGCACCTTCTGCTGCAACAGAAGAGAAATCTCAGAAATGGGTGTTGAAAGGTTTGGTATCAGTGATTCGTCATGCGGATCGTACACCAAAGCAAAAATTCAAATATTCATTCAAATCTGAAATTTTCATTTCACTATTGAAGGGACATAAAGAAGAAGTTATCATTAGAGAAGTTTCAGACTTACAAATTGTCTTGAAAGCTATAAAGATTGCCCAGGAACAAAAAATCGAAGATGCTAGTAAATTGGAACTTTTGGCCAATGCATTACAGAAGAAGCTTGAATTTCCAGGTACCAAGATTCAATTGAAACCAGTCTTAAATGAAGAAGGAGAAGTTGAAAAAGTGCAGTTCATTCTTAAATGGGGTGGTGAAGCTACACATTCGGCTCGATACCAAGCAAGTGATCTAGGGGAACAATCTAGACAAGATATGGGGTTATTGAACAAGGATCTTCTGAACAATGTGAAAGTGTTTTCTTCGTCTGAAAGAAGGGTCTTACTTACTGCAAATCTGTGGGCCAATGCTTTATTAGATGGTCCTATTGATGAAGGGTTTATCAATATCAGAAAAGACCTATTGGACGATTCTAATGCGGCAAAAGATCTAATGGATAAAGTCAAAAAGAAGTTGAAACCTTTACTAAGAGAAGGTAAAGAGGCACCATCACAATTCACATGGCCACATAAAATGCCTGAACCATATGTTGTCATCAAAAGGGTTGTTGAATTGATGAACTATCATCAGAAAATCATGGATTATAATTTCAAACATACTAATTTCAAAACATTACAAGAGGAATGGTGTAATGGTGAAGATCCTGAACTATTTGTTGAAAGATGGAACAAATTATTTAAAGAGTTCATCACAGTGGAAAAAGTTGATCCATCAAAAATTTCAGAGTTGTACGATACGATGAAATTTGATGCTTTACACAATAGAGAATTCTTGGAGAAAATTTTCCAACCGGTATCAGAAGTTGAAAGACCATCTGAATCCTTATTGATTGATGAATATCCACAACATTTGAAACTATTCTCCAAGGGAAGCGGTACCCCAAATGCCCCATTACATGCACATGCGTTTTTATTCAATGAACAAATTTTTAAATATTTGAGAGAACTATACAAATTATCACAAGTGTTGTTTGATTTCATTTGTCCTCAAGAATATGGGATCACACAAAGTGAGAAATTAGAGATTGGTTTATTGACTTCTGTTCCGTTGGGTAAGAAGATCATTAATGATTTAAACGAAATGATTGAAAATGATAAACCGGGTTGTGTTACTTATTTCACAAAAGAAAGTCACATGTACACTTTGTTAAACATTTTGTACGAAAGTAACATTCAATTTTATATCAACAGGAATGATTTACCAGAATTGGACTACTTGTCACAAATCATCTTTGAACTATATGAAGATAGTAAAGGTAAGAATCATTCTATTAGGTTCAAACTCTCACCAGGTTGTCATACCCAAGATCCATTAGATGTTGAACTTGATGAGAAACATTACATCTCTTGTATTCCAAGAATTAGTTTGACCAAACATTTAGATTTTGATTTGGTTTCACAAAGACTGAAATCCAAATTTAAGAAAGTCAATTTACCAAAAAAATTCACCGCTGTTAATATATCAAGTCCCTTATCTGACCCTAAATAGAGTATTCATATAGTTTTAATCTTATATATTTATAGATCGAATTCAAAATTGCCTTTTGCTACAAAACCACTGTAGTTTAAAGGAAAAGCACAAACATTCTAATTTTAATTAATTTAAATTTCACATATAAATAATATATATGACAACACCATTCAGATCATCACCATCTAGTTAATCACCCCCCGCTTCTCTCATAAGGTGGCTAGAGAATCGAATAAGACCGATATACTCTCACCATAATGATCACGACGAATACATTCGGCAAAGATTGGTGAAACATCAATGGTAACCAATTTTTCGGTTTTTTTCTTCTCCTCACTCAATGGATATGTGTTGGTGACAACAATCTTATCAATATAAGGAGAAGCATTAAGTTCTTCTAAACAATCATCAATGAAGACACCATGAGTAGCAATAACATAGACTTTCTTGGCACCACAGTTCAAACGACAATGCTCAGCAGCAGAAATGAAAGAGCCTGGTCTATCAATCATATCATCCAAGATGATTGCAGAACGATCTTGAACATTACCAACTAAAGTGATCAATTTCTCTTGTGAAACAGATGCTGGTTCATCATCTTCGTCTGAATCAGCAGCGTCATAAGTACCACCTAGGGCATATGAAGTTTGATCATTTGGAATACTACTATCATTTGAATTGACAGATTCTGGACCTGAGGATTCTGGGACAAAATCATCATCAACAACATGACCTTGCACGATACGAGCAGTTTGTAAACCATTGGATAATATGATGTTTTCTTCTTCATCTTCTTCTTCGTCATTTTTATTCACAACAGGTCTTCTTCTTGACATACTTTGTTTTCTTTGTTTCAATTGAGCTTGACTTTTATTTTGTGAATATATGTCAGCATTACGACGACGATCAGTATGTATCATGGCGAAGTTTATCTTTAGCGCATCAGCTAAAGCAGTGACTCTTTTCGTACCACCTGGGTTCTTGGAGACAACAACTGCATTTGGGAAATCTTCAACATTTTCTCTAATCCATTTGGCTAAACTTGGACCACCATATAAATTATCAACAGGTTTGGAGAAAAAACCTTGCATTTGAGAGGCATGTAAGTCCATGGAAATGACATGATCAGCACCAGCCATAATGAGTAAGTTTGCCAACATTCTAGCAGTGATAGCACCTCTGTGTTTCTTCATTTTGGACTGCTTTGAGTATGGGAATTGAGGCAAGACTGCAGTAATCTTCTTTGCAGAACCACCCCTACAAGCGGAAACCAAAATCAGCAGCTCCATGATATGATCATTGACAGTGCTGGAACCACTTTGGATCACGTAGACATCTTCATCACGAACAGAAACACCAATTTGAACAGAGGTTTCACCATTAGAGAATTTTTTCAAAGTACATGGAGCAGGCTCAACACCTAACTTCGCACAAACAAGTTGACCCAATTCAGGGTGTGAGTTACCGACAAAGACTTTGCACTTTCTCATTTCTAGCTTCTCTTTCTTTGAATCGATGCCAAATGTATCGATTGATGTGGTGGGCAGTGAAGCCTTGGATTGTGGAGTTGAAGACAATATGATTTATGTTATATGTTGAATCACGTTGGATTTTTCGATTGAAATGATCTCCAGTCCTGGGTAAAGCCGGTTGGACAAAGATGATATGCAATCAATATGAACTGTGGATTCTAATCCAAACTTGGAAAGCTGGGACTCTATCGACCTCGTTGTTGGTTGAAGCGTAAGAAGTAGAATACCAGAACCCAACCATCGCAGCTTGTAATCAGAAGTCAGATAATTTTTTTTGGGCCGGGATGAGCCAGATTCGTCCTTCAGGGTAAACGGGCAAAATCCGCTCAAATTTGGCAGAGCTGATAAGCCCAAAGTGCTCACTCTGCGAGAATATTAGTGGATAGGAGTCTATGTTAATCTCTTGTATAAGCCACCACTCTAAGACACTGCTCTTTGTGATTCATGGGATTTTTAAGCTATCTTTTGGCTAATCCCAGTGCCTCGGAAAGCAGCCGGGCCGGCCCGCGGTGCGAAGGACCAGAGTCAAAACCCTTGGAGAAATAAGTCTCCTGACATTTGGAGCTTCACGTTGGAATGGACTTTTGTACAGGAAAGAAAGCCTGTTGTATATCTGCAGGATCGGATAGAGCCCAACTGACATTGTCTTACTGCTTAATGTTTTTCTCTGTGTTGTTTAAAGTATTCGATTCTCGAGACCCGATGAGTAGTGTAGAAACCACTCCCAGCTAAAAAAATGGACCAAAAAGCGTACAACTTCACCGTTGGTGCCAAAGTGTATCGGTGTGCTTGCTTAGTACAGAGAGGTATAGGCGACTAGTGGACCGAGCAATAGATAGAAGGCTTATGATATGACTGAATTTGTGAAAGTGAAAACCAGAAAGAAGGTCAATGGGATATTGGATCCACACGTCACGAGTGAAATGAATCAAAATATTTTGAAAGATAATCTAGAAAAGAAAAAGGCCATTGTTGAGAGCTCAACGTTATATGAACATGTCCTGGAGTCACTGAATTCGAAAAAATTTGTCAAAATACGATGCGTTGCATTGGGATCTCCAAGTCAAGAGGAGGCAGCACTATACCAACTAGCACTACTTCAGTTGATATCTGAAAAACTCAATATTCAACCAAATCAAATATCCCTATACGATCCAGTGTTTTCAGAATTGGACGAGGCGCTATTTGAATCGTGGAGCTATGACGTTTCAGAATCATATACTCCACAAGACTCAAAGGATGTTTTATTCTTCCTCCCTCATGCCCCATTGAACTTAACAAATAAAGTCATTTCTTCCCAATCACCATATCTCATACTGGCGAATAACATTCAGACGCATACTGAAAGACTGACAAAATCTGAGTTGTTTGATAAGTACCCTCTATTATCGAAATTGGTGAGTCTTGTTGGTGGAAGCGAAGGAAATAATGATGATGGGTTTGAACCTGTTGTGAAGAAAAAAACTAGAAAGCAGAAGAACAAATTCACCGAGCCAGTATTGAATCATTCCAAGATTGATTCATATTTTACAAAAGTTGAAATCACTAGTTATAAAGAGTATGAAAGCGGCAAATGGCTCAATTCATTTACAGATTTGGCATTTCACTTGCTCGAATGAACGATCGTCACCATGTTATATTTAAACACGCGATTCCCTACAATTGTAGTTTCATATTATACGAATGTTTATTTTGCAAATGATCATAATTTTAATTATATTAAGAGGTAGTTTAAAACAGTAACAACAAGTGAAGTCCATTTACGAATGAACCACACTATAAATAAAAAAGCACAAAAGAGAAATAAGTTAAAAAATCCCAAAACTCCAAACTGAACAAATTAACAAAGATCAATTCAATTTTCTATAAAATAAATTGAAAGGAACACACATTATTCAAAGCATCAGACCAAATTTATAATAACACCACACTATTATAAATGTCCTTAAACTTTAATGATTATTGAATCCCTTATTGATATTTTTCCCAGTTATCTAGGACATCTTTGATCTTATCAGAATGAGTCAACTCATAAACATCTTGGAAATATTCTTTAGTGACTCGGAATGGTTTAGCAGTCAAGTTAGGAATATATTTACCAATCAATAAATCAGTCTTGACATTTTCTTTCAAAATGTTCTTTTCCAAGAAAGCCTTGAATGGTTTGACACCGTTTCTCAAGTATGAGGAGTGGAATGGAACTGAAATACCCTTCAATGGAATAGTAGCGAAACCTCTTTCTAAATCAATTGGTTGAGGTTTAGCTGTAGATTTCTTTGAAACTTCATCAATGATTTCATTCAAATGTTCTTCAACTTTTTCCAGTGATAATTGTTCTTGTAATTTAGCAATATCGATTTTTTGTAACTTGATGAAATTCAAAACATTGCCTAAGGTGTCCAAAGCACGCAAGTCACCTGCAGCAACATATTGTTGATTCTCAACATTGTAGTTAACAATTTCACATAACCAAGTGGTTTGTTTATCAACACGTTCAACAACAAATTTCAAAGCATCTTGAGTGAATGTGGAAGAGACTCTACTTGGGTTAACAGCAATCATACCATAGTTAGATCTACCTTGAGCATCTCTTGGAACGGCAACTTGCATAGTCATACCTCTGTAGAAGACAATTTCAACCAATGATTCAATAGACATGACTTCAGCCAATGAAGCCAATGAAGCATATTCACCTAAAGAGTGACCAGCAAAGATACAATCAGCTGGAATCAAACCTTTAGCTTTCAAATCTTCAAATGAAGCCTTCTCCATCAAAGTCAAAGCTGGTTGGGTAAATTGGGTAGCAGAAATCAAACCACCTGGGTTCTTGAATGTAAATGAGGTAGTCTTATCAGTGATAGACTTGAAAATCTTTTCTGAAACAACTTTACCATCAACAATGGTTTCAAATGTCATTTGAGTATAGTTTCTCTTGATCGATCTACCCTTTTCACCACCAAAATGAATAGTCAATTCTTCTGGGTTGTTCTTAACAATGTCAATGATTGAAAAACCATAAGTGTTCAAGAAATGGTTATCGGCTCTATCCCAAACTTCACGAGCAACATCGGATTTTTCATACAAGTCCATACCCATACCTTGTTCTTGAGAACCTTGACCAGTGAAAACAAAAGTAGAAACTGGTTGTTCAATTTCAGCTTCACCAATCAAAACTGGTAAATCTTCTTCGTTTCTGGTTTCAACTTTGATAATCTTACGACCATTAATCATACCAACATGTTCCAAACGAGTAGTTAAAGTATCATTTGGTAAAACCATACCAGCAAACTGAACATTGAAAGCACGAACTCTTGAAGAGACTGAGTCAGCAGCCCAACTTTCAACCAAGGCTCTAACAGAAGCACTTGAATACATACCATGGGTGATGGTACCTGGTAAATCGGCATATTTAGAAAAGACACGAGAAACGTGGATTGGATTGTAATCACCGGAAACAACAGCATAAGGTTCGTTGGTACCTGGAGCACGAGTTTCGATACTGGCGATTGGAATGTTGTTTTCAAATTTGACTTTTTGTTCGATAGCTGAACCATTTCTAGTCAAATAATCAATAACTGGGTTACCATGGGATTCACCAGCTTCGTATTCAACAGAGCCAACTTGAATGATTTCTTTACTTGGTAATTCCAACAAGACTTTACCGGATGATTTAACAGAGTTGAAAATGGTCTTGTTCTTATAGGTGACTTCAGTTTCAATTTCAAAAGTTAAAGTTTGATTGATCAAGTTGAAATCTTTCTCCAATGAGAACCATTCTTTAGATCTCAAAACAGCATTGTCTTTAGCTGAACTGATATGCAATTGGAATGGAGTTTCAGCAGTCTTGGAGAAAGTGTTTTCGAAATCATTGTAATCACCACGGTACAAGAATGAAGATAAAACTTCCATAACTGGTTTACCTTCTCTATGAATGGTACCAACAACTTCAACAATCTTACCTGAATCTTGGTTCAAAACAGATCTGATTTCAGCAGAAGCTGAAACAACATCATCTTTGGCTAATGGAGAAGCACCTGGCAACATCTTATAACCATTTGACAAATGAACTAATCTTAACAAATCACCATCAACAGTCTTTGGGAAGATGGCCTTGATGATAGCTTTCCAACCAACAACAATGGCGAAATCCATTGGAGCCAAAGTTTTTCTACCTGGTCTTGAAACGAAATCTTCACCCTTGTTACCAATAGCATGAGTAAATTCAGCAATGGCTTGAGCAGTAATGGTTGTTGGTTTATCAAGAATTGGTTTATGAACATCAATGTCCAAATTGAATGGTTCAGTGTACCATAATTTCCAGTAGAACTCTTTGATACGTTCGTTTCTGTTTTCAGTAATTTCCAAAATTGGAGCAAACCCATCCTTAGGGTTGAAAGTGTACAATAGTGGTAATGAAACAGCTTGTTTTTGAACATTTCTGTATTCAATCAAAGATAATTGAATAGTAGAGGCATCGAGAGCTTTAATGACAACTGATGGTTTCAAAGTACCTTGAACTGGTTCAGAAGCAGTAATAACAGTCTTTGATGGGTCATTTGGATATTCAATTTCAACAACAAGGCCTTTAGCTGGTGCTAAAACTTTTCTAGCTGGATTGGCAACGAAATCAGAACCTTGAACAACACGATGAGTTGAAATGAAGGCATGTCTCCATGAGCGTTCAGAACCGGCTAATAATTTCAACCAGGTAGAAGCATCAGTTGATTCCGAGGCTTGGTAAATGATCTTATTGTTTGATTCAACCTTGTCGAATTTAACAGAAACTGGTTCTTCACCACCGAAATATTCAACAACTGGAACTTTTGAAACATCAGAACCATATTGATCTTTCAACAATTTGGCAATATGACCATCATGGATATTATCCAAAATTTCACCAACTGGTTCATCGACCTTGTTGGTGAATTGAGCAGCAACTGGACCGTGTAAGATACAAGTTCTTTGAACATCTTGATCGACAACAGCTTCTAAATCTTCAGATTGCCATAATGAATCCTTCTTGAAGAAAACTTCAAATCTGGAATCCAAGACAGGAACAAATGGAACAGGTTTTTGAGCTGGGTTTTGACATAATAATAAAAAGTAGTCAACATCTTGTTGGTTGATCAATTGCTTCTTAGCTAAAGGATAAGCATCGAAGACGGATTCAACACCTGCATCTGGATCGTTCAAAACATTGAAAGTTGACAAGACTGAAGTGGTTTGTTTAGTGGCAAAACGTTCTTCAACACGACGCAAGAATGAACCAACAAAGTTTCTCAATGAAATATCTAACCATCTCTTGGAACCTCTAACATATAACAATTCAACCAATCTTTGAGCAATTTGGTAATAAGTCAAATCTTGAACGTCATAAACTTTACCATTGACAGTGGCAAACCATGGTTTTTGATAATCAGCATTCAATTTCCCGATAATATAATCCTTCTTTTTATCCAAGGCATCTTGTAATTTATTCTTTGGTAAGTTGAAGATTGTATTATCCATTTCTTGCCATAACAAAACACCACGAGTGGCCAATTTATGAATTGGTTCACCCATTTCTGATCTAACAGTGATGATACCACCAGTTGGTTTCTTATAGGTTTGTTCCCATTGAGAATCTGGAACACCTGGAGCATCAGCAATGGCTTGTTTAGCAGCTGGAGAGGTGAAAGCTTCCTTAGAAACCATAACTCTTGAACCGGTCAAGATACCATCAAATGGCATTGGTGGGTAGTTGAATGTAGTAGACCATTCACCAGTCAAATATGGATAGGTATCTTCGGCACTACCGAAACCTGAACCAGCAATTAAAGAGATGTTTGAACATCTTCTAATCTTGGAATACATTTGCAAGATTGGTTGATGGAAATCTTCAAAAGAATGATGACCACCACCTCTACCACCGGTCCATTGTAAAACAATTGGGAAATCTGGGTGAGCTTTAGCAATGGTGATAGCTTGAGAAATAGAATCAATTGAACCTGGTTTCAAACCCAAATGAGTTAAACCTAATTCTTCAATATATTCAGTGGCAACTTCTAATGATGGAACACCAGCACCAATGGTTAAAGATTGAATTGGGAAACCCTTTTGTCTCAGTTCTTTGATCAATGGGATACCCCATTGTAACATTCTTGGGTTAACATAAATCAAATTGATACCAACACCAGTACCTGGTTGAACTTGATCAACAACTTTTTGTAAAGCTGCTTGGAAAGTTTTTGGATCGAAATAACCACCACCGGCAATTTCAATATGATAACCAGCGTTTAAAGTGGCAGCAACGAAATCTGGATGAACAGTTGTTGGAGTCATACCTGGAACCAAGATTGGAGCTTTACCCAATAATCTTGAGAATTTGGTATCAACATAAACTTTACCAGCTTCAGTCTTGATCAATTTTGGTTGATATTCCAACAACCAATTTGGAGCGTATTTAACAGTATCATTCAAATCGAACAATTCTTGTTTGAACCCATATTCATCATCTGGATTGTTATCCAAGACACCGGCAATGATGACACGAACACCGGTACCATCCTTGTTACGATGGGTTAAAACACCAAGACCCGAGGCACCACCTGGACCGAAATCCAAGATATGAGTGGCTTCGAATTGAGTGGCGGTTTCCCAATTGACTGGTAATTTGGTGATTAATAGAGCTAATCTATCAATAACGGACCCGTTGAAATCACGTAAATCGGTACCGTCAAAAGTATCATAAACTGGGATTTTCAAATCAGCTTGTTTAAATTCCAACCCTTCATTGGTAACATCATCATGAACTAAAGCAGCAGCTTCGTGTAATAAATGAGAATGGAATGGAGAAGTGATTGGTAAAAATCTGTTTGAGAATTTCAATTTTCTTTCAGAATGTGGGATTCTAGCTTGATCTAATCCAGATGGGGCTTTGGCCTTTCTTAAAGTTAAGTTCAAACCGTATAAAGATTGAGGAGGACCACTAACAACCAAATTTCTAGCACCATTGACTAAAGAGATGGCGATATGCTTTTCTTTTGGTAAATGAGCATTAGTTTGATCAATGTAGTTTTGAACTTGTTCTTTTGATAAATCACGAACAGACAACATTGGATATGGAGCACCTTCACCATTTTCATCAGAATCTTGCAAGATGGATGGTGAAAGGGCGGTGTTTGGATAAACTTGATAACAACGAACACCAATAAAGAACAAAAAGGTGACAGATTTAGCCAATGCGGTAAAGAAAGAATCCCAAGAGTTTGCCTCGGCAATGGCCAAAGCTGTGGTTAAACCTTGCGAATGACCAGTGGCACCAGATAACAAATCTCTCAACTCACCTGGATTGTAACCCAAGACTCTAGCTGTAACTGCATAATGAGCCAATTGGATAACACAAATCAAAGGACAAGAGACTGGAATAGATAACAGATATTCTGTTGATGGAGTGTTTTCTGGATGTTCTAACCAGTTGATCAAATCAAAACCCTGGGTATAAACTCTTTCGGTATCATTGGTGGATCTAACAAGAGAGTTCAATTTATCAGCAGCGGCTTTGATGACATCGGCAACTAATCCATTATAGATGTTGTATAGATCTCTCAATTCTTCAAAATAATCATCGGTATTACCTTGACCACCGAAAATGGCAACAACTTTAGCTTCATTGTTCAATACTGATCTGAATAAAGCGGAATCGTTTTTTCTGAATGGTTTCTTGGCGACAATTCTTGCATTGAAATAGTTTTTAACAACCAATTTGGCCTTGGTTAAAGTGGTTGGATAATCTTCACTTTGAACCAAGTTGGAAGCTAGAGTGTGAATGTCATGACCATTCAAGAATCTGGTTTCAAATTCACTCAAGGCTAATAACAACACTTGATCAAATTGACCAGAAGAATTTGGATCAACCAAATCTGAGACATAACCTAAAAATCCAGCCAATAGTTCGGTTGGAGAACTTGGTTCATCTTCACCGGCATAACCTTCAGTAACATCTGGTAGTTGTTTTTCAAATTGTTCTTTTAATTGAGAAGCAGCAAATAATAAGTTTGTTGGAACAAGAACATTTAATTCTATAGCACCATGAGACAAAATCAAAGGTCTTAGAGATGAGTTGTTTGGGTTTGGAGTGAAAGTACCAGTCATTGTGATGTATAGTCTATTAGAGTGAAGGGAAAAAGGATATTAGTTGTGAATATGAGATGTATAAATCTCTATAATTCGAGCTTCTTTTGTAATTTTTTGCCCGTTCTTGTCTTGTCTTGTAAACGAACAAGCCAACCAAAAAAAAACTGAAATAACCTGTGGTATGGAAGAGACCTAAAAGATTGAGATAAGTGGGATTAAAGAAACAGAAAGTTTTGTAGCTAATTGAATGAAGTCAATTCGATTCAATTTCTCAAGGGCTAGCAAGTAATTCTGATATAAAAGATCTTAAAATCAAGTGGCCAATAATAGTATATGTGATAATCTTGTTTGTCTTGTATGTAAATATTCTCTAGACTAGTCTTTAAAGTGGTGTGGTGTAACTAGTAAGGAATGATTGCAACAGGGCGGGTTGGGATTATATTGTATTATTTGGGTTGATTTTGTATAATTGGTTATCTTTTGATTGAATTGTAGCGAGATGGATTATGGAAAGTATTTATTTGATTGTTTGTTGGTTGAATTTTTTGTCTTGAAGCTCATCGTTTTCTTTTTGGTGAAGAAATAAATGTTGGGCGTTGGGATTAGTATGGTGTTGTGTGTACCGGGAGGAACAAGTGGCTTTAAAGACGAGAATTAGTCAAAGATAAAGAGAAAAAAGAGAAGAGAAGAGGATGGGAGAATGGAGAATGGGTTGTTGACTATATAGAGTGTTGATTATTGGTGTTGGTGTTGACTATTGTTTTATTGTTGTGTTGTTGTATCGTATTGTTGTAGCTGTAATGCTCCTGGGTATAACTGCCTTCCTACACGTATCGCTATCAACTACACTCATTCCACTGGTGACTACGTCCTATACGCTACACAATACAACAGCCAGCATAGTAACATCAACATCACGATGCTTGTTCCTTGTCCTTGTCCTTCCATTCACACTTGATATCGAATAAATTCCATAATAAATTTCAACTTATCGCTTGTTTGTTGGAAACTCAACGGTAGATCTTATTTTTGGCATGTCTTTGATACCGCATTGGGTAATAACGGCATGTTTGGCATCTGTTGCAGTGCAATTCTGAGATTATCTGGGATTGTCGTAAGATATTTGGCGCAATTGAGCATTAATAGGTGCCGTTATTTCCCCGTTGGGTAATTGTTGGGCTGACCATCCCAAAGGGGAAATGCCCAGGGCGGTTTTGAGCCCCGTGTGATGGTGTTTCACTATGGAGAATACAAAGTGATGGCAATCTTGGTTAAGACAATGGATTTGACATAAAAAGTAGCCAGAATCCAACAACCCAACCCACAACAATTCATTACACACAACATCAAAAACCCCAGTCAAAAACATAACTCAACTATCATGGGTGGTATATTGAAAAACAAGGTTGAAAAAGACCAATCAGTTAAAGTTGCTGAATCTACAAAAGCTTTTAGAAATCAAGTTTTACAAAACACAAAGATAAATGCCCTTTTGAAAAGTAATGTTGACCCAGGTTTATTAAATTCAAATGGTGACATTGATCCAAATAAAGTGAATCAATTGTCAGAAGACGAAAAGGATAAATTGAAATGGAATGCTCAAAACTTACAAGATAACGAAGTTATTCAAAAGCAAATCATGGAGAATTTGGGTCAAACAATTGATGAACCGAAAACTCCCTTCCAAGCCGCTACACAACCAGAACTAAACGAATACTATCAAGATGATGATGAAATTGACGATTTGAACGATTTTGCACTAGGCGAACCAGAGATCAAAGTTGATGAACTGGATCAAAAATTTGATGTCAATGTGAATCCAGAAGAAGTTAAGGAGAAGCAACAAGAGGAAGAGGCAGAAGAGGAAGAGGAATCAAATGGAAAACCGAAAAAATCATTTGATGAATTAAGAAAACAACATTATCATCGTGAGCATATACCTGCCTTCACAAAAGACGTTGCAGAAGATGCTGGTGTTGATGAAGAGGAGGCTACAACCTCAAAGAAGTCATTTGCTGAATTGAGAAAAGAACATTATCAAAATGAACATAATTCAGCTACAACTGAATCAGAAAATGAAGATGATGAATAATAAGAAAAGTATGTGACCCCTATATTTATTTATGCTTGAAATTTAGATATGAGTCAATTTTATAATGAATTTGATGTTTGAACCTTGAAGTATTAGTATTAAGGTAGTACTGTATACAAGACATATAGAAAGCTCAAATTCAACAGTCAAATACAAACAAAACAGAGCAACAATTACGTGACAAGCTGAATCAATCTAGTTATTATATTAATGTTTATTATAATTGTAACTTTTATGCAATATTTTTAATTTTATGCGTTATAGATCACCAACGTACTTAAAACTCCGATATAAATAATTTTCCAAAACAACACTAGCGTAAACTCTTCATGGGTATCAACCCCCGTAGATTTCATAAGGAATCCATCACTCCTCCTTCTTCTTATCATGTAAAAACCAATCCACAATGAATTTCAACGTTACATCCTCATTATGATACTGAAGATCGTTATTGGTTTGTTTTCTTGGGAACTCGTTATAAAATTGCTTGGAACTGGTGTTCAACTGACTATGATGATCTTGACAATTCTCCATCACACGCTCCTTGCTCAACATATCGGCACCCCATCGTGAAAGAAACAGTTTGGACTCAGAGAACACTTCATTGTAAGGCCCCAATTCGAGTTCCGTCACTTGGTATTTTTCAAGCTTCTGCTCAAGTATAGAGTCCTGGAACATCACGCACCAAACAACAACAACAACAGTGCAAGCATTCAGCAATGCACCTCCCCACAACCAAACAGCACCAGTATAGGCATCAACAGTGGAGAAACACGTCTTGGGCACTGGTTTTATATCTTCTCAGCTTTGTGCAACTTTTCACAGGTGTCAATGATCACGAGCTCCGGGCTCGGATCCCCAGCACCGGCAGCCCGGAGAATGCAACACCGCTCCGTCTCTTTATTTTGACACATTCTTCAGTCTTCAGTCTTTTGGATCCACCAGCTTCTATTCAGATGAATGTATTGGAACGGATTGTAGCCTTGAGGCACCACATTGGCCTCGCGTTTACTCTCCTTCAAAAAATCCAAAATGTCAATCCCTTCATCTTCATCTTGATCTTCATCTTCAGAGTTCAAATCATCATCAGTGATATAGGTGACTTCATCATATTCCTCATCTTTGAAAAATATTTCAGAATATGTGGAAATCACACTTAGAGTTGGGTCTTGTAATGGGGAACCCAAGCGAGGTTTTAACGGTTTGGCAGCAGTGTCCAGGTCAATGATTGGCGTTGTAGTTGTAGGCAATTGTTTATGATCATCGTTATTATACTCGGTGAAATCTAATCTTGCTGAATTGATACCAACAAAATTAGATGGTGTAGAATTAATACTTGTATCACGGGTTAAAACTTGTGTTGGTGAACTCATATTGCTGAATAAAGATTCATCACTTGAAACACCACTAACAGCACATGACCGTTTATGAGATGAGCTTGAAGTTCTTCTGAAATTGACATCATTCTCATTGATTTTCAAATTTGGTAAAATTTGTGTAACTTCATCCTCTTGGATACTAGTGGTGAGTAAATTTGTTGGAATGATACTGGTTTCATAAGCTCTTGGGAATTTGAATTTTGCCAACTGCTCAACAATTTTACAGTCTTGAGCTTGTCTCTTCATACTTCTTGGTTTCAACATATGAATCGATTCAGGATATGTATATGAACTTTTTGGCGAGCAAAAACTGCCACTGTTTGTTTCGAATTGTTCACACATGCTTGGTCGTTTATTGAAGGGAATGTGTGTATCAATGTCAAGACTAGTTGAAGCAAACAATGATATGGAACGAAGGTATAAGGCCAACCAAGTATATTTATCAAAAACCTAAAATGTAGAACTGTGGGTGTATATGTATGCGTTGACAGGAGTTTGATAAGATGCCCGTAGTCGATCTCGTTTTTATGCAAAGGGTTGAACTGTGTTTTATTGATCTTGAGTTTATAATGTTACTTTTCGAAAAGGATTTCAACTCGTTTATATAATTTTACAATTAGTGATTTGGGTACTTAAACTTCCCAATCTTGATATATGCATTTGTTAATTAGTGTGACTAGTTTTAGGATTTCAACGGTTTCTTTTTTAAAATTCAAGAGCTTCTGCTGCTGCCGTTGGAGTATAATCTTGTATACAATCATAGGGCCCTAAATGCCAAACTCGCCAATTTCGCAACTAAAGAATCAGACCAACAGTTCATTATTACATCCAGGGCATATTAGGCACACACAGAGTTTTAGCCCATGTTGCACCGTCTGTGCCGGCGACCGCTCCTCACAGCTCATCTCCAATACATTTATGCTTTCTTCCCACAGCTCACAACTCGGTCTGAGATTGCCTAGAGCTGGGAAGTCACACTCAAGTCCAAACCACTAATACCACTTGGTGAACTTTAAGCTAGACCTTCTAAGAACAATTTTTTGTTCTTGGTCAGATTCTTTTTGAGCAAGAACAAGAATCACGATATTTTGCGGCAAGGTAATACTCGAGTTGCCGTGTCTAACTATCCTATTACTGTTCTATCCTACATATGCGGATCCATAGAACGTCACTATGGGAAACCCACTATGGAGCATACAACTACCGTGGAGTAGCCGTCTTGGGCCTTGCCGTAGCCTCCAAGAGAGTGGAGTATCACGATTTTAACATGTCGTGCGCAGGTGTCTTTCTTTGTTTTGGTGTGCAAGTTAGCGAAGCTGGAATTGTTTATGCAAGCTACAGTATGTGAAAATTTTTACGACCAAGTGACATACAGTGAAAATTCTGGGTCATCCCAATCCACATCCAAAATTTAACACCGTTTGCATCTTTCCAGATGAATTATATTGGAGAAGGCCGTTCACTAGTCAAGAGAGCGTTGGGGCTTATGCTCTCCTCATTGGGCGATGGGCCATGGGCACCTGTATATGTTATCTCGATAAGGAAAAGCCTTTGATGCCTAGTGCTTTGATACGCCGCGGGTATTATTAGAATGGAGGACTCACCATTCGCTGAACACGTTCATTACCAAGAGAAGAGTCGAAAGATCAGTTTCCATGGATTGCGATTGAAAGTGTCCCACAAAGGCATCGGGTCTCACGAGTCCTGATCAACACGTTGTTGAGCAGATGTCAAATATGAAAGTTAAAGCTTGTTTGAGATGTACTTTTGTCTAAGTTGAAGCTTTATCTCGAAGCCACCATAATAATACGAACGATGGACATCAAAGCAAAATTTTCGTCAACTTGCAGCGCTTTAGCTAGTTGAAGTTATGAGGTGAGGCCTGTGATACCAGTTTAACCCCAAGTACATATAGAAATATCAAGCATTTCCTTTTTGTTCCCTAGGAAATTCAAGGGATAAAAGAATAGAGTGCGCACTTTCAATAATTATATAATACATTTTCTTCCCCATCTTGTGCGAGCTGGAGCATTGTCCTACATAAATTAGCACTAAAACTAAAGCTAATATATATAACAGAGGGGCTGAAAATTTAGTTAGGCTACAACCAGAATCACATACATTGTATAATTGGGGTCAAGACGTTGGATTGAAGGTCAGGTCCCATCTACGTCCGATGCTCGTTAAATGCATCTTTCATCTGAGTGATGAGCACTGAACTCTGCAAAGCCTGAACTATAGTACCGATATTGTGTCTAAAATGTTGATCATCGGCTCATTTATCTGATCATATTCCACACCGCTTTGCTAGACACATTGTAAAACTGTAATTTGACCATCTATCAACTAGTAAAACGCTAGATAGAGTGCCAGCTCTGCCAGCTCTCTAGATAGTTGAGGTTTATTTTTGCCCCTTGTTCAAATTTGATCTAGAAACCAAATCGTTCCACGCACAGTGGGTTATTAGCTTACAACTTATATACTCCAACTTAGCAAGGCCCATTTTTATTGCACACATACACAATTAGTGTTTCAGGTACCTTCAGGCAAATGCCACGACTCTTAATGTTGGATAACTACATCTGGGTTTTTTTTTGGTTTTATGGACTCTAATTTATCTTCACGAACTCTAAAAGCTCATAAGTAGGTTGTATGTGACATCTTGATATGTTCGATAGATGATATTCATGTCAATTCTGACATGGTGTGACAAGAAGAAAACCTCAATATAAAATTAGGTTCATACATACAATGCAGAGAAACCAGTAACCGAAAAAGCTTAATACCATGTTGAGGCTTGAGCTCTACTGATTTCCACCAACGTCTCGAATCAAATTCACATGTCGTTTGATGTCTCATGATAAATTCAATCAAAGGCTCTTGAGCATCAACTTATTATTCGTCGAAAATTAAACCATGCGATATGTCCATTCACGTTTATTCGGTCCACAATAATGTTGTTGTGAAACAATAGCTATTTCTCTTTTGAGGTTTATATTCCGAATTGGTATAAAGTGTTCAAGACATTTAATTGTTCATCAGGCTACAATGTTGTTCATGATTCAAAGCCCATTGATCATAACCCCAGTATATGAATGAAGAAGGTTTTTAAAATTGTTTGTCATATTGAGCCTTGTTATATGGTACATGCAGTTCCTTAAACATCCATCAAACAATCCAATATATCTCACACCAATAATTCACACCACGTGGACCTTGAACACTCAGCTTCTGCTCTACAGGTTGAGCTTACTCTGCGAAAAACGATAAACCGGTAGCTAAGAAGACTGAAGCTAAACATTGGGCTTGAAGCTAAACATTGGGCTTTTCGTTTTGGTTCAAGAAACACACATGTCAAACACCAGCGATATAAACTAGACCTTAACACCAGCCTCATCGGCATATGAGCTACGAATTATCTATCACGCGGGTTATTTGCTCCTTTGGCATTGTCTTCTTTAGGTCTTTCAAACATCTCTTTTTGGATGTCTATCTCTCTTCACTTGTACAATAGGGCCTTGAACTAGTGACATCTTGAGTTTATGTGAACTACATTGTGTAGAGTTTTGAATTCTTCATAGTCATGTAGTGGGAATTACCAATATCTTGACAATATGATCAATCAGAAACGACAGGCTCAGTAATTTAATGAAGAAAACAGTCCAGTTCAATTCATGATTGACGTTTCACGTTTCGTACAATTATTTTCCGATAAGGGAATATAGGATTCATCACACGACCAAAAACACAGAATTTAGTACCCAAACATGGCTTGTAGAAGCTGACAATTTTAATTGCCTTTCTACCAAAATTTTTGAGAATGTTCTAGACTCTGAATAAATGAGAGCATGCTTGTTTATATCCACAAAGAAATATTGATAGAGCTCATCAAATATTGAAGAATGTAAAAGTTAATTCCACCGTAATTTTACAAACTCCGAATTAGTACTGATTAGAAAAGTAAAATCAATTGAAAAAAATGTGTGGTATATAGTTAGTTCAGCGTATGTAAAGAAATTACATTGGGCACCAAGGAACGCACCATGGAACACGACATGGAATGCAACATATAGCACAACATATAACAAGTCACCCTGTTTATCAAAAAGCGTTTGATTGGGTTCAATGTTCAATATGCTACACATTTATTGTCTACATCAACTTGAACTTTTAATGATACTTAATATAACTTTATATTATATGTAATGCACAATATCCCAATGTCTAAATCCTAAAAATACAAAAAACAAACAACTCTTCTATACAATAATTTCTTTTGTTCAACCATTCAAAAAAAAGTATAAACACAACACTGTTCATACTATTCTTTTCAAACAAAAACACCCAATAATAATATGAATATGAAAAAAAACTTCAACAAAGACAACGTCTCTTGTCTCCTTCATATTCCTTTATATCAAAACCATAATTTAACTTTGTAAATTAAAATAAAAATTACCGACAATGAATTTCCCATGTTCTGAATCAATAATAAAACTTTTGAATAACCAAATAAAATCAATGCAAAACCCAAGAAACTTCAACTAAAAACAAAAAATATTAAAACGTGAAATGATAAGGAACTCAGAATCCAAAATGATAATCAACATAAGATGTGTTAATTAGAAACAAATTCTTATTCCACTTCCACAACGATAATATAAAAGACCTCTTTGTCTGACAAAATCATATAATGATAACCAAACCATATATGAACAACATAATAAGTGATTGAGACATTTTGACTGCGCATGACATCATACTTTGATGTACTAAAACCAATAAACTAAATCAACATATAAAAAAACCGAATAATAAAAAAATAAATGAGACTTGATGAACCAGAAGAAAAAAATGATAATAGAAAAAAATGAAAGCAAAATTCACCAAGTCTTTAGTGTGGTGACTCACCACCAGCTGTTAGCTGATGATGATTGGTTACCGTAGCTGCCTGATTGGTATGAGGAGAAAGCACTTGAGGCTGGAGCACCACGAGAACCTTGGTTGCCATAACCGCCACCAAATGAGTTGCCATAACCACCTGCATTGTAACCACCAAAAGATGCACCGCCAGCATTAGGATTGAAACCTGGTTGACGACGGAAATCTCTGGTGCTGTTATTACGACCACCACGGCCGCCACGACTACCGCCACGACCACCACCAGATGAGAATTCTCTAGAGATGGTGTTTAAAAATTGTGGAACTTCTTGGTTGGCTTCGGTCAAAATATCGATCAATTCTTTACAAATGTTTTTGTTACCTCTGTTGAAGAATGCAGTAGCAACACCGACATTACCAGCACGACCGGTACGACCAATACGATGGACATAATCGTCAATATCAGTTGGTAAATCGTAATTGATGACATGGGTAACATTTGGAATATCCAAACCTCTAGCAGCGACAGCAGTAGCAACTAAAATTGGTGCTCTACCAGTTCTGAAATATTCTAAAGCACGTTCACGTTCACCTTGAGAACGATCACCATGAATAGAAGTAGCTGGGAAATTTGTGTTAATCAAGAAATCGGATAAAGCATCAGCCATTCTCTTGGTTTCAACGAAAATCAAAGTTAAACCATTTTCGTCAGCGGATAAAATATCCAACAAAACTGATCTTTTCTCGTCATCTTCAACTTGTAAGACTTTTTGTGTGATGTTTTCTGAAGTGGAACCAACTTTACCAACAGATAAAAAGATATAATCTTTCAAGAAATCACGAGCCAACATTTGAATATCAGTTGGGAAGGTGGCTGAAAACATAAGAGTTTGACGTTCTTCAACAGGTGGCATATCACATTGTTGGACAATGTGTCTGATTTGTGGTTCAAAACCCATATCCAACATTCTATCAGCTTCATCTAAAGTTAAATATTTAATGTTTCTTAATGAAATGACACCACGTTCCAACAAATCGTTCAAACGACCTGGAGTGGCGACTAATAGATCACAACCACGTTGAATGTCTTGAATTTGACTTCTGATATCGGCACCACCGTAAACAACGGTTGGACGAACCCATGATCTGTATGTGAATTTTTTAGCTTCTTCATAAATTTGAGAAACCAATTCTCTGGTTGGAGCCAAGACTAAAGCGGTTGGATAAGCTTTTCTTCTTGAAAATTGAGTAGTTGGTTCTGGAGCTTCAGATGGACCATTGATGAATGATTGGGATAAAATTGGGAAAAGGAAACCACCAGTCTTACCTGAACCAGTTTGAGCACAAGCCATCAAATCACGACCTGCAGCAACGATTGGAACAGAGTATTTTTGAACTGGAGTTGGCTTTGTGAAACGGGCTCTTTTGATGTTTTCCAATAATAATTCTTCTAATGGAGGAGCAGTGAAGGAATCAATTGGTTCTGGAACACCATCACCTGAAGCTTCAACTGGGATGTCATCGTAGTTATCAAAGTTGATACCTGAAGATTGGAATTTTGGATCATCAACAGCACCAAATAATTCGATTTCTAAACTTTCATTGGCTTGACCTGGAATATGTTTACCGTCAACGAATCTACCTTGGTCAGCTCTTTGGTAACGACCACCGCCGTTACGGTTGTTGCTGAAGCCACCACGGCCACCTCTTCTGTTATTGTAACCTCCAAAGGAACCGCCATTGCTGTTTTCACTTCTGTTGAATCCACCACCATAACCGTTATTGTAACCACCGCCATTGGAGTTGGAGTTGTCGAAGCTTCTTGCTTGAGGAGCTGAACCGCCGTCTTGTTGCTGACGACGAGCGTGAGGAGGAACGTATCCTTTCTTACCACCGCGGCCACTGTTGGCACCGCCGTTAATGTTTAAATCTTGGAAACTGTTTTCAATATTTGACATATTCAATAATGTTCTTAACTTGTATCTTTATGTTGAAAGAGTGTAATGTCTTTTTCCACGTTAAATGTTTTGGTTTTTATACAAGAGATCTTTTGAAAATTAAGATATAACTACTATGCTTTTTTTTCTTTTTCACGACAGTCCATAAAAATTTTTTTTAGCTTTCGCCACTGAAAAAATGGGCACAAATTCTTTTAATTCGCGAGCGCTATCTTGAAAGGGTAAGTTCTGACCACATGATCAGGCACGTGATGAAGAGGCTTAGTAATGACAACAACTTCTTCGTAAAATGTATGATTACTTCTCAAATTGCTGGTAGTATGATATATTGTTGCATTCCTTAATGTGTCTTCTGATACTATGAAACAGGGTCATCTAAGACCGATTCACTACTCAGTTCCTACTCAGTTCCTTCTTCCTACTACTGCTCACGTAATCCAGGTACCAAGTCCTACAGAAAATATATGGCAGACGGACCCTTGTTGATACATGAACAAAGGTGGATTCATGGATCATTGAAAGATGCTGGATGTTTCAAGTCATTGAGCTGATCAACGCTACAATTTTGGGCTTGATTTCATCTGAGATTCATGTCTTATGAGTAAAGTCGTCGTTGAAACTTCTTGGGGTATTTCACTCACTCACGAGTCAGCACTAGGGGAGAGTTCTTTATCAGCCAAGGGGGCTCTACAATGAGAAGCGTAGCATTTCTCAGAAAGAATGGGGATGATGGGCAGCACCAAACGATGTATGAGAGCAATATCTTCCCCAGCATGATCAATTTTGGGCGGTTGAAAACTAGAGAAGTCATTTCATTTCTTGAAGCCACAAAGACATGAATGGCTTTTTATAAGAGATTTTCAATGAGAATATTTCCATTTTCTGAAATTGTGTCAGGTACATTTGGGACCTAGTGGTGCTGAGGACTTTGTTTAGAACTCAATGTGATGCTGTCATTGATATAAATAGGATTAATGATCTTGAAACTTTCTGCTCGCTATTTCTTTGATCTCTATATACACATTCCCTTGAATTGATAACTATTTATTATAGGTGATTGATTCTCCAGCTAGAACACCAAGAGTGCATTATACTCTCACTTACAAGATTACTTCCTCCAATATACTACGCTTTTTTAGAATGTCACGACAGAATCATGATAATATTCCAAAAAATGATTTCACTTCAAAAGACGAGAACAAAAAGATAGAGAGCTCTACCGCTGCAAAGTTATCATCAGTAGAGACCATCGAAAGGGGACAAATTGTGAAGCCCTATCAAACCAAATGGGAAGCGTTCAAGGATTCTTTTAATAGACAAGATCCCAAAGATGAGGCAATTACCACTGACCTAGAATCACAAGATTCTACAAATGAAACATCAAGAAATAAAAAATCTGGATTATCATCTCGTCATGTTGCCTTGATTGCAATGGCTGGTGGGTTAGGTACAGGTTTACTGGTTGGTAATGGTCGAGCCTTATCATTAGGCGGTCCTGGCGGTTTATTGATTGCATATGCTGTTGTTGGTTCAATGTTGTTTGCAACCATGTCTGCTGCTGGTGAATTGGCTGTTGCTTACTCTTCATTAACTGGTGGATTTAATGCCTATGCTGCAAAATTGGTTGATCCATCTTTAGGCTTTGCCATTGCGTGGAATTATGCATTGAATTGGTTTACTGTCTTACCATTGGAAATGGTTACTGCTAGTATGACTATTCGTTTTTGGAATAAGTCTGTCAATCCAGATATTTTCGTTGCTGTGTTTTTAACGTTTGTCATTTTTATCAATTTTTTCGGATCAAAAGGTTATGCAGAGGCTGAATTTTGGTTCAATCTTGCTAAAGTGTTGATGATTATTGGATTCATTATTCTTGGTCTATTGATTGATACTGGTGCTACTGGAACTTCAGGATACGTTGGCGTGAAATATTTTAAAGATCCAGGTCCCTTTGCCAATGGGTTCAAAGGTGTTTGCGCATGTTTTGTTACATCAACTTTCTCATTGGGAGGAACCGAATTTTCAATGTTGAATGCTAGCACATTTTCTAATCCAAGAAGAGCTGTCCCAACAGCTATCAAACAAGTTTTTTACAGATTGTTATTTTTCTATTTTTTGTCGATTTTCATTGTTGGCTTATTGGTTCCTTATAACTCCAATGAATTGATGGGCTCGGGGCATAATGACGGAGCACCAGTGTCTCCTTATGTCATAGCTATTGAGTCCGCAGGGATTCAAGTCATTCCTCATATCATTAATGCTGTCATCTTGATTGCAGTGTTATCGGTTGGGAACTCTGCTTTATATTCATCATCACGTACTTTTTACTCATTGGCTCAACAAGGATTTGCACCAAAATGGTTTGATTATGTTGATAAGAATGATAGACCTTTGAGAGCCATGTTGATCTCATTAGTTTTCGGTTTATTTAGTTTCATTGCTGCTTATGAAGATCAAGAAACCATATTCACGTGGTTATTATCACTTTCTGGACTATCCACTATTTTCACTTGGGGTTCTATTAACTTGAGTCATATTAGGTTTAGAGCTGCTTTGAAAGCACAAGGGTTGAGCACTACAGAGTTGAGTTACAAGGCAAGAACAGGTGTTTATGGTTCTATTTTTGCTGTAATTTTGATTGTATTCATTCTTGTTTCTCATTTTTGGGTATCTTTGTTCCCCTTCCATAATGATGGTAAACCAAGTGCTATTTCATTTTTCCAAAATTATCTTGGAATCTTCTCCTTTCTAGGGCTCTACATTGGTCATAAATTGTTTACACGCACTTGGAGACTTTGGATCAAAGCTGAAGATGTTGATTTAGTTTCTGATCGTAACATTTACCATGTTGATGTTTTGAATCAGGAGAAACAAGAGCAAAATGCGCAATTGAAAGCTGGTCCTATTCACAAGAGAATTTTGAACTTTTGGTGTTGAATTTTAGAAATTATTTTAATAGAAAAAAGTGCACAGGGCATTCTTTACGTTATGAGTTGATATTTTGGTAATCCGGGGATTGTATAGATTACGATTTTTATAGAATTATATGTTGTTATTGAATTATGAAGCTTTGCATATTATTACTCATTAATTGTTAAGCTGAAAATACTTTCACAGGTTCAACCCTTTCTTTTTGAATCTGTCCAAAGTCAGAGCTGAAACATCAAGTCCTTTAAATCTTGGACTCAACGTTGGAGTAGTAGCATGTGATGCTGCAACAGGTGGTGTATCAATACCTTGACCTGGAGGGGGCATGTAATAAGTAGATAGATCGTTATCAGCAATATCATCAGATTCATACTCCGGATCCAAGAACGAATCATTATCTTCGTTTTCACTAGGTTGAACGGTTCCCTTGTTTTCTTGTTCGTCACTATCATCCGAATCTGACGAATCAACCAATTTGAATTTCGGTCTTGCTAATTGATTAACTTCATAATTTTTCTTATTTTTTTGTGATAACAAATGTACAAACGATTTTTGTTGTTCTCTTATATTCCAATTCAACGTACGACTAACACTATCAAAGTATTCAGTTGGAGAAGACATAACAGTTGGCATTGAAAATGGAGATGCAGATATGGTAACATAATCACCCTTATGTAATTCGACTCGTGATCTACCATCAAAAGCAGCCCAAGCCGTAGAGCGACTTCTTTTAGGGACTTTCACTTTCAATCCCATACTATCAGGCAATAAAATTGGTCTGAATGATAAGGTATGAGGACAAATTGGAGTCACTGAGATCGCAGAGACATTTGGATGAACTAAAGACCCGCCAGCGGATAATGAATAAGCAGTTGACCCAGTTGGAGTTGCAATGATCAAGCCATCGGCTTGTGCCACTGTGAGTAGGTTTCCATCTCCAAATAATTCCAACATGGAAACAAAAGGTGAAGGACCTCTATCAATAGTGACCTCATTCAAGGCTTGTTGTTCACAGATCAGAGTCCCGTCAGATTTATGAACACGACATGATAATCTCATTCTTAAATTTGTTCTAATACCCTTCTCGATAACGATTCTTAATGTTTCTCTAAACTCTTCGTATTGGAACGTTGTTAAAAACCCCAAAGAACCCAAACTGAAAGACATCACAGGAGGTACACTTCTTTGAAACAATGACGATGTGAACAGGACTGTACCGTCGCCTCCTAGTGTGATAACAAGGTCTATTATTGATGAATTTTCTCTTATGAAGCCTTTATCCCAATATTTCAATGCGGTTTCAGCTCTTGGGATTTCCTTGACCAAAGTTGTTGGATTGAATCTCTTAGATTTCTCCAAATGATAATCAACATACACGTTTGTATTCTTGTAGTTCAACAATAACCATTCTGTCATTTCTCTAGTCAGATAAACCAATGAATTGTCTCTTGCCTTTGTCACTATTAGAACATTCTTCACGTCTAATTTAACAGTTGTTTTCGACAAATTCTTGGTCAACAATCGCACATTGTGTGCCTGTTGTGATAACTTCTGATGTGATCTGCTTTGCTTCAAGTCCTGTTGACTATTTGAGATTCTCTTCAAGATTGTGTTTGTATCTTCACCATTTGTCATTTCGAGATCTTTCCTTGTTGGGACCTCTGACTGACTTTTTTGCTTTGGCTTTGAAAGGTTGGTGGAACTAGCCTGTGACTTCATTTTGTAGCCTTCCATTTATGAGACAGATGGATTCCTCTTCAACGGTGAGGTTTGAATGGGATGTGTAGATGTTTGTTTATTGATGTTTTTTCTTTGTGATGTTTGTAATGTGCTAAATTATTAGGGTTTTTTTCCTATCAACGGTTTTTAACCATCCACAATCGAAAAAATAAATGACTGGGGACAATATCAAATCAGCACCAACACTCGTCGATACACAACCACCAGAGAAAAGAGACTTTTATGATCGAAGGTGAGCTTATACTTATGACTTGTATATTCCCACAAGAAAAAAACAGACAAATTAGCCCAAATGCTTAGGGTTTTAACGGAAATGTGTGACTTTCACGTGAGAGTATTACAATACTGGTTAATCAAATAACGTGAATATTCAAACCAAATATAATTTATTGTACTTTATTGTATACGCTTTGTTTTTTAGTGAAAAGGAAAGAATGTGTTTAACGAATAAATGTGAACTAAGAAAAGCCAATCTAAGCTGTAACTTCCTTAACACGACACTTCCAACCACCAGAGGTCTTGTCAAGCAATGGTAAAGAGGCACCAAGACACCAACCTAGTTCGTTATCGGCGATTTTTTTGGCAGTTCTCAATTCACGATGTAATGGGATATCATAACCGGTATGTAATAGTGCAACTTGGAATGAAAGATCTAAACACCATTGTGGTTCATCTTTTAATTCTTTAATTGAACCATCAATGGCACTGAAAGCCGATGCCCAAACAGATTCACCATTACAAACGGTCTTGGCCAAATCTGATAGTTCACCTAGTGTGAATGAAGATGGTAAACCTAATGGATTTGTACGATCATAGAAATATGAAAAGACAAACAAATCACTACTTTCTTGGAAGGCACGCACCAATGATGGTTGATGAACACCGTTGAATGAACATGGTGCCGTGGCACAGTTGGCTTCTTTGTTCAAGATAGATTCAGCAAGGAATCTACATTGAGCACCGGCAGGGGTGGCTGAACCTTTCAGGTCCACGGTGTATTTCTCACCATCTTCCAATTTAACAGTGATATCTTTGGCACTTTCACCTGGTGGGATACATGGAGAATCCAAAGTGATTTTTTCAGTTGAGCCTTTTTTCAATTTCCCATCTTTCAGGGCAGCTTGCACAATCAGTGCATTGATTTTTTCTCTTCCAGCCATTAATCCATAACCCAAATGAGAAAATTGATATAATGTGAAATCTCTATTACCGAAACTGATTTCATATTTATGTTCACCATCAATCATTTTTTCACCATTTTTAAATTCAGGTTCGAAAACAATTTGAGTTGACCCACCACCAAGATCGAAAACACCAGCAGTTGGGGTCTTTGCACTCGAACCAATGTTACCCAACAAATAGTTGGCGGTGATCCAGGCATAAACACCTTCATCATCACCGCTCATGATTGATACACCATCACCATCAACAACGGCAAATGGATAATCTTTTTCTAAATGATTACGAACAGATTTCAAAATGTTGTTTGATTTTTCTTCACCCAATAAACGTAATCCAGCAGTGGCCTTCACAGCAACTGGTGTACAACCTCTCTTAGCTTCTGGAACAGTTTTCAAAGCTAATTCTAATAATGGATCCAAAGATTTAGCAGCACCTGAAACATCGGTATCAAAAGATGATAAACCAGGTTTTAACATTTCAAAAGTTTCCTTGTTTAGTTTTGGTGGAGAATAACAAATGTCAAATTCATAAATATGAACTCTTGAACCAGTTGAACCTGCATCAATCATGATAACGTATTCTGGATCTTTTTCACAATTTGCAACATTTTCAACTTTAGTATTATCCTTTGCAGAATCTTGAGAAGTTGGGATTTTAATCTCTTCTTCAACTTCGTTGTCATTTTCAGAAGATTTTTCTGGAACACCTTCATAAACTTTATTTGAGTCTTTAATAGCATCAAATTCACCTTTGATTGGAGCTTTTTCATTAACGTTTGGTTTTGGAGCCTCTTTTGGGATATCTTTATCGGCAACTTTTTCCTTGGAAGAAGCATCGTTCAAATCTTTTGAAGAATCATCACCAAACTGGGGAGAAGTACCTGGATCAGCTTCTGGAGTTTTCTCCTTTGGAGCTTGTGGTTTAGAATCTATTGAATCATCGGCATATTGAGGAGAACCAATGACATCTTTCCCATTTTGATCATCGTTTGGACTTGGAGGATATAAAGGTTCGCCTTCTTCTCCTGTGACAGGAGACGTGGTGGTTAGGCCTAGTTTACCCTTTGACAAACTTTCACCAACGTTACCTGGTGAAGCAACAAGGAATAAAACAATACCAAATAACACCAAGGCCCCAATAACGAAGCGCGAGTTGCGTGCTGCATTCACAAGCTTGATCCCAGACATTCTTTGTGTTTTCTGCTCTGTAGTACTTGCAACAAGCGATAGGTGGCTGACAAGACAGTGGAAAAGAATCAGATCAAATGGTTTGAATTTGAGGGTCCTGAGGTTGAGACAGTTGTGTTGAGAATATTTCAGTTTATTTTCAGATCTTTTTCCAACGCGAAATCAAATTCCAGAATCAAGAAATTGGCGCGAAGTGAGAGATTTGCCTTAAATTTGAGGTGGGAATTATAGCAGTTTAGCTGTTACTTGAAGGGTGTGTTATTGGCCTATTATTGTGGTGAATTTCCCTTTTTTGAGCTGCAAAACTCGTAATTTGAGCAGTTTTCACTACTGAATAAAAGAATAAGCTTAATCATGACATTTCCTACAAATGCTTAGTCAGATACATCACCAAATAATTTTTGAAAGTTTCGAGTTAACAATTAAAATGTTGAATGTTTACTAGTGTGATAGTGTGACGAGAACATCTGAGCTGAAGTGAAGTTGTAAGATGTCTAGAAACAGTGAGAAGGCCAACTCTGTGTTGTTCAGATATCAGGAACAAAAGGCTCAGGCGGATGGTGGATATATTGATTATAACAGTACAGCGAGACCAAGAGCCATAAACAAAGTGACCAATTTAAAAGATGCCGAGAATTGGAGGAAACAAGTTGTTAAAGAGATCAATCAGAAGATAACCAAGATCCAGGATGAGCATTTGTCCAACTATCAGATCCGAGATTTGAATGACGAGATTAACAAGTTGATGAAGGAGAAATATTCATGGGAATACCATATAAGGAATGGACTTGGAGGTGCAGATTATCTAAGTGGTGGTCCAAACAGGGGAGATTTCCAACAAGGTGTATTGATTAGAGGATACAGATATTTCGGAAGGGCTAAAGATTTACCTGGTGTTCGGGAGATTTTACAAAAACAACAAAGGGATAAAGAGGATAAACAGAATAAAGTTGCAAATGACAAGAGTGGGAAATTAAGATTGAAAGAGTTGAGTGATCGGATCTCGCAAGATTCTTTGTTTTATTATGGATATCAAGATGAGCAAGTTTTAAGGAATCGGAATCTAGAGAGGGAGGTTTGGGAAGAAGTTTCCGAGATTTTAGGAGATGAATTCGAGATCAATGATGATTTGGAAAGGGATAATAATGTCAAGATTATTGATGAATTATTAAAATTTGAAAAAAATTCAACAAGAAAACGTATAAAGAATCAATATCCAGATGTTGATGAGAGGGAAGTATTGATCATACAGGATGATGAACCACCTTCTCAAGAACAAGTGGAGAAGTTCCTTGTTGACCAACGTCGGGCTAAATTAGCTGGAAAATACAACATATAATTTAATGACAACTACACAAACGTTCAAACTCATGACAAACTTTATAAAATAAAAAAAATATATACAATGCTTTCTTTTTATGATATTAATATATAGATAATACAAACACTTCTATGTCTTGTTGTGGAGTGACAAACAAAATTCAATCAATACTTCTTCATCTATAAGAGCCTTGAGAAACATGACTGGTGTTGTTCAAACTGTGGGTGGAATAATATAATAATATGAATATTTTGACGTGATTAATTTATTTTTTTATGGTATTTGTAGTGGGTTTTTATGTTTAAATATGAGACATTAACATCATTATATATGTGGACTTTATTAATTATGACTATTGTGGGATTGATGGTGTGTAGATGGACACTTCTTATTTACAAGCCTTCTTCATATAAGTGACCAAATCATTTCTATCTTTTTCCTTCTTCAACCCACCAAAGGCCATCTTGGTACCTGGGATATATTTCTTTGGGTTTTCCAAATAATCAGACATTGTTTGTTCTTCCCAATGGACGGCTTTCTTGATATTGGCTTCGGTGTATGAATACCCTTCAGCTTTACCTGAAACACGACCGAAAACACCGTGTAAATTTGGACCAACTTTATGAGCACCACCTTTTTCAACAGTGTGACATTGTAAACATCTTGTTTTGAATAGTGTAGCACCTTTTTTTTCGGAACCTGTGATTGTAAAGTTAGCATGTGTTTCAGCAAGCCAATATTGTAAACATCGGGAGTGATACCGAGCAATGGTATAATGTTTATAATAGATGATGGTGAGTACTAACCTTTCTTGTATGGAGCTGGCATTGTGTATAAAGTTTAATGAGTAACGGAGTACCTTTATATTTTTGCTATAATAATCAAGTAACGAAAAATGGGTCAATTTTCCTTTTATATATTTTCAACTTTTCCACAAACTTGTTGATAAATTTTCAGTTGATGTGAATGGTTGAAATTTTTATGGCTTATAAAATAACCGTTTCTTATTTGCTGGAAGAATTTCGCTCATGCAGTTGGCGGGCGGAGTGGGCTTACCGGGGGAGGGAGGATCGGGATGAAAGCGAGTGGGACAGGGGGTTGCTGATGGTTGTTGGACGGTTTGGGTGGATAGGGGTCTTGTATAAGGAGAGAAGTGTATTCCTGTGCTTGTTCCATTGAAATAGCAGCTCTGGTGGTGGAGCTGTGGTTGTTCCTGTGTTTCCAAAGGGCATAGCGGGCCGGCCAATCAGAGGGCGCAGAATTTGGGACAGATCGAGAAACTGTGTCGCTTATCAACGAAGGAATCGTTTTAGCACTGACGTTTGGATACTGAAGAGAGTGGCGATTGATGGGGTTTGCTTTAGCTTAGTGTTGGGTGTTGTAGTTCTACAAAGTGGTGATTAATAGTACACTTCTACTCTTGTACTACTCTTTCTAAACTAATCCTTTACTTTCCACCACTTTCTCTTTCTCTCTTTCTCTCCCAAGTTCTTCCTCTCTCACTTTTATGCCAAAATTCAAATCGTTAGACGCCTGGTAGGGCCACTCTATGGGCCCACTTGAAAATTTATTTCTCTACTCGAGATTTAGTGATGAGATGGGAAATGGTGCCAAAGTTCATCAACACATAATGGCACTTTTGGGGGACTGTACGATTTGTCACGGTGAAAAGGCAAAGTATAAGTGCTCGAAATGTCCTGTCCAGTACTGCTCCATCCCTTGTTTCAAATCACCAGAGCATAAGCATCAAGAGATTCCAACAACAACAACAACAATAACAACAACAACGACCATTCCCGAGATTCCTACAAATGATTCTAAATATTCCCATATTTTCCAAGATGCAAAGATCCAATATATGCTAAGTTTCAAATCGCTACAAATTCATCTTTCCTCGATCAATAAGATCTTGAAAGACCCAACAAAGACCCAAGAGCAGAAGAAAGATTTGGCAAATTCAAAATTAACCTCACTAAGAGCTACAGGTTCACAAGAAAACGAACTAGTTGAAGAGTTTTGCCAATACATTAACCATCTATTAACCAACTCATAGCTGATACTTTGGTTTCAATAACCCCCTAGCACCATCAATTTTAACTCTGAATATTGCCCCACCAAGATCATCACCAACTTGGTCCAATTTAGTCGCATCATCCAAATGTAAATTCCCACTAGTGACAAACAACTCATCTCTATTAACACCACCAAATGCCACTGATGTTATTCTTTGTGCTGGGAATATGAATTTTTCAACAAGTTCTCCCTGTGGATTGAAATGTAAAACTGAGGAAGTACTGAAAACCGCAGTGTATAAATCACCAGATTCCGTCAAGGTGAATCCATCAGGTTCCGGAGACTCCTCATCAGGTAAAAACTCTTTAATTTTGATGAATGGTTGCTTATTAGAGATTTGTGAAGTCTTTAAATCATAATCAAATTTATAAATTATGAACTCCAATGATGATGTCCAATATAACGTCTTCCCATCCTTGGACCAATTGATCCCATTGGGAATCAAGACATTCGAAACCTCAGTGGAGATCGAATCATCAGATTTATCAATCTTGATCAATTTACCTTCATCAATAGGACCATAATCAAAATCACCCATTATACCGACCCATATGTTCCCATTAGGATCAATATTCCCATCGTTTGATCTCAATTTCTCATTTGCAGGTTTATACAACAGTGTATAATTGAACTCCTTTGTGGAAAATTTATAACTCATGATCCCCTTCTTGGCACCGATTAAAACAACATCATCATCATTTGTAAGGAAAACAACTCCAAATTTTTCACCTGGAGTGCTTATTATAACTTCGTGGGTTTCTTGAGTTTCTCTTAATTCATCAATGGTATACTCCTTGGAATCTGTTTTGGAGAGGAAAACTCGATGAAGTTCACCTGCAATGATATCAACCCATAAAAATGAATTGTTTGAAGGATTATACGTAGGACCTTCTGATAGTCTTCCTCTGTAATTCAAAAATTCCTCTTTTATGACTGTTTCTTTAACTGGGGGCATTTTGAAATAATTCTTTCGAATATTGTTTAATGAATTAAGATTACAACTGTATTTCCAAAGGTTTTTATAATTTTGATTCAGTTGAGCAATCAACAATCTCATTCAATTGCTTAAATTATTATAAAACTGTGTAACTCTCCTTATCCCTTGATTTTTCGCTCCAGTTGATTTCGCAGAATGTTGGGCAAACCAACAGAGTGCACTGTTTCCAATTGCTTTATGAATAATAAATGATAATTATTCGCTTAAGTAGATGATCTTCAATATATACCAAGATATATGAACTATACCATTGATTTATGAGTTATCACATGTGTATAATAGATTTGAGCTAGAGTTGTGTTGATAATATGGGTGATTCGGTAAGGGAAACATAGATCCAATGTACTGAAATAACAAACAATTAAGTCATCAATCACTAGTCGCCTTTGGATAGGTATTTTATATTGTACACTTAGTATTATATGATGAGTGATAGCATTCATCTAACGAATTTTTTTCAACTTGAAAACAATTTTCTCAATTTTATACTATTTATCCATCTCATAAACTTTTCTCATACTTCAAAACTCTCAAAATTTAAAGCTACGTCGTATAATTTTTTTTTCTCGAGTTCTTTTTATCAAAATCCATAAACAGTATTTAATCAGCTCTCTCGAATCAATCACCTCTTAAACTTTCTAATATCTACTCCACCCGTACAGTTTCCCTTGTAATGGTCAAAATTCAATTCCCCATACTAATCAAGATCTCCACAGAACGCATTCGCGCACCAGAGATTTAAAAAAATTGGGTTCGTTGCGGGCATTTAAATCCGATACATTTCATATACCGATTGTTCTTTCGGTTTAGACTACAGGAACTGGTTTAATATACGTGTATCAAACCAACAAACATAGCGTTAGGCCATGTGGGTTTGATACTTGGTACTCAGTAGCTGGTGAGTTTAAGAATGTAGGAGGATTAAGGGATGGAGGTTGTCTGACTGGGTGGTACCGTTGGTTGATTGGTGTGCCACCTTACGCCTTTGGAATGTAGGGAGAATCTCATACATTTTGTAGATCTGATAACGAACTAGAACACACAACACCTATGAATTATCAAGCAATTCGAGAGTTTATGTACACCACTTCACAATCGTTTCAAAAGTTGCAGTAACTTATGATTGATCGCTGCTAACTATTTCAAATGATTTCAGCCCTGGGATGTTAATTCAACGGTTTTAAGTACAAATTTCTTTGCGAACAAAAGGTGAAAAGCAAGATTTTACTGCGAACAAAAGGTGAAATGCAAATATGCTGCATATTTGGTACTAAAGCTATCCTCGTACTTTGAAACTGATTGGAACTAGTGATCAAGCTTTTCTGATTTGGCTTTTGTCTAAGGCTTCAAGGCTTTCAATATTAAACATATACTCACAAACCACAAACTACAGTTCAATAAATGATGACAATGCAAAGGAAATATACTTCACGTACATTCATCCCAAACTAGGATAATTAAACCGTTGTGAACTACTCATAGTAGTTTTTGTAATAGTACATATTTCCTTCCGCATAATCACCAAAGCAAAAGCAACTAGTCTTTGATCTTTACCTAAACATGAACCACAGATAATTTCAATTTATCTGAATGCATGGGAATGCTATACCTAATTCATAATTTGTAGAATTTAAGTGGCATCCGAAAAAAACGTATGTAAGTATGTAAGAGTGCTCAGTTGAGGCCACTTTCAAGACTGGCGAAAAAGCAGCCAAAAGCTGTGAGAAATAGGATCTTACAACAAAGAAACATTAGAGGACAACAACAGATGATGTATTACACAGGTGGATTCACAAGCTTTGAAGCTTGCCATGATGTTTAGCGGGAATATATTTTATTGTTGTTGTTTTCCCAAACTTGTTGATATTCAATAAATAGGAGTTTAAGTGAAATGCTTTTATTTCCAGAATTTTTTATTAATAGAAGGCTTTCCCTAGGCGGGTCGGGAAAAAGAATTGTAAATATCTACAAGATTAGCGATAATTAGTTACAAGTACATGGAATCAGCTATATGTTGTATAGCTTAAATAGGTAAGAGAAGGGGAAGAATATTATCTTAGTTTGAATACGTTAAATAACTAGTTGGAAACACGAGAAGGCTTCATACTGAACAACACTTTTGGGAACTTGGTGTTTCAGATTTCCACATGGTGGCTAGATTGATAAAGGGGCTCTTGGTTTAAGACTTTACTTCTAAGTATCTCAACAATCGAACCATGTCAGTACTAAGTAAAATAAGCTACGAATTGTATACAAATTTAAAGTTCATTGTCGTAGCTGGTGATAATCTTAAGGAGGGTTGTTGATGTTTACGTCAAGTTGCTGTTGTATATATAGTTTCGACGAATTCGGTTAGGTGAAATAAAAAGTATACAACCAAGTAGTGGATATCGATTGATAGTCGATGATTTAATCTTTAATGGAATTATTTGTGGGTTTGTAGAGTTATCATGTTTGATCGCAAATGTCCTATTGCATTGACACACAAGTGTTGCAACTTGTTTCTGTTTTGCGAGCTGAGGACAAAAATGTATGACCGAGCCAAGTGACAAACAAATGGAAGTTTAGGGAATTAATTTGATCATTACTTGTACGTTTGCTGAAACTTTGCCACTTGTGATCACTTGAATTCTAGGTTAGCTAGGCTTATTTTTTTTTCCTAATGACGGACCGTGGTTGGTAATCCTGGATGTTGTAATAATAAAAACTCCTTTTAAGGTAAAATACGAATTCACATCAAAATTTTAAAATTGGAAATTGTAGAAATCTCTAGAGTAAATTAACACTTAGTGCTTGCTACAACTGGATATGTTCACCAATATTATAGAATAGAATTGTAAAAGCACGACACTATCAACACTGTTAAACAATCATGTTTCAACTGGTGAGGACCTTCCATGACACCATGATTCTAGCAGTTTCCCTTAGTTATCTTCAACTTGTGAGTTAATGTGGAATTGGCCACCGGGGCTCACCCAACACTGGTTCGTCCAGCACCTTTACACTCCCCTTCTGCTCGTGAGCTCAGCTGAGCTTGGAGCCAGTGGGAGGCCTTCCTCTATAGACGGGCGAAATCGTTATGGGATAATTACACAGGCTACAATGGAGATATTTGAATGATAAAACCACCATTGGATAGCTCTAATTCTTTAGAACAATACTATTTATTCCACTTAACCAGCTGAATTCACAAACACTCCCATATCAACCCTTGTCATCTCCTAGTGTAGTGTCATGCACCAGGCGTTGTTTAAGCAGTGTCGCTCGTTCCGCAAAAGAAAGCAAATCAGACATTTGCCAAAGTGTTGCGCGCACCGCCAATCGCGGGTTGGGGCTTTCAAGATTCTATAGAGAATGGCCCACTGGCTAGAAAGAGGAAGGCTAAGATTCGAGGGAAAAGAAGGAGATAGCTGGTTGAGAGGTTTAAACCATGTTGAATCGAGGCTATTCCAATTAAATCCTGATGTTCGATTTGTGTGTGGGTGAGATTCGCCTGAGAGATGTTTTTAAGCCGGGTCTTATTCTTCTCATGAGTAAGTGGGAACTTGGTACCCAGGCTGTTTCTAAATAGGCTTCCAAAGTCCGTAATTGGTCAGTTTCCAAAGGCTTGTAAAAAAAGGGCCAGTGAATTCATCAAGTTTTAACAAAATTCAAAACGCAACCGAACTCACAAGAAATTTTAAATTAAAAGATGTTTCGATTTTTTCTTTGTAAAGTGTGGAATCTAATTTATTTTTGAAATATAAACACAGGTACATGAGAACATCAATGATCACTTTTTACATTCAACGTAACTGGCAAGACACAGAGACAAAGACATTAACATTCTTCTCATGAAAAAACTAACAACCGTTCAAGCTTGATAATCATTTGTAACATTTGTGCTCAGCTGTTTAATCCATTTACGTACTTGATTATCGATCTTCCCGTTCCGTTTGAAGTAAAAAACTCTAGAAGTTGCAACACTTTTTAGTCAACCTCAACTTGAAACTCTTTTCATGTACTTCATGTACTAAGAGATTTTGGAGTAGTATGTAAACCAAAAATAATTCAAACCGCCAAAATTAAAATCCAGCAAAGAGAAATTATACATGGAATTATCTCTCATAGGATGATGAATCATGAATTGTCTCCTTCTCCGTGCATCGAGATCCTCAATTCTCTTATTTCTCTTGGGTACTTTATACAGCATGAGGTGTATATACCGTATAACGTATTTATACACAAATCAACTTGAGCTATTTGCAAACACATCTCATATATATATTCTATTCGACCCGCATCATACTATGAACTTCAAGATACTCACCCTTATTCCATAACAAATCACAAACATAGTTACTAGTTTTCATAAACACACACATTTGAGCTCACTCATCCATCACCCGCAAGGCAAAGACTCCCAAAGAAAAGAAAGAAAGACCTTTAAATATGGACTCTCAAGTTCAGAAGGATGAGTTTTTAACAAGTGACTTGTTCATACGGTATACATGGAGCCTTTACTTCCAAAATGCAAATTCACATCTAAACTCACCATCCTCAATAGAAACACAATATTATAAGGATGTTGAGAACCTAATTAGCGTGACCAGCTTGAATAAGCAAACCTTGATCCACACATTATACTATCTATACCTATTGGTCAATCACAAACCATTTTTGTATCAATCATCAAATTTCAAATTATCTTCAAACTTCCAAAGTTCATCAAGAATAAAGTTGTTGTCATCATCAAATCGCAAAAACGCAAAAGAGTTGTATGAATTGATTATCATCTTGTTTATGATTTCAAATAAGGCAAATGATGATTCTTCGTATACGCTGAAAACTTGGAGTAACCTTACACCTCTGACAAATTCACTATTAAAGAAGAAAGAACTGGTGGTTTTGAAAAAAATTCAATATAATGTTTTCTTGAAGAATGATGAATATAACAAGTGGTGTTCCCAATTATATGAACTGGGTATACAATACAACTTGATCTGGGATACTGCTTCAACAACAAATATTTCAGCAAATTCAAATACAATCCCAGCAATCACAACCGCTTGCTCAACAAATTCTCCACATGCTGCCTCGCTATTGAATTACCCACTGACTCCAAAATCGCCAACACAAGAAATCTTCTATCAACCTTTACAGCCTTTACCTCAACTCATGCCTCAGCAATTCCCACTACCGAACTTGTACGCAACTTCACAACAAGCCGCTGCACCAATATCAACAAAGAGACCAGCCGCTTTGCCTCCCGCAGGATACCATCAATACAGCTCACCATATAAAAAGTCTCAATATGATGCTTCTTTTATTCATACACCAGCAAGATCATCATCAATTGCACCATTCAAATATCAACAACCACAAGTACAAGCTCAACAAAACCTTTTGTTGACACCTATAAAGACTGGATATAATGAACAATATGGATATCACGAAGGTGATTATTATCCACAACCTATCCAACAACATCAACAACAAGCCCAACCTATCCAACATCAAGGATTTCCAATGTATTCAAATCCACCAGTTCCACAAGCGGATGCTTATAATATGAATATCAATTATAATCCAAATTGCGTTTATCAAAACCAGCATCCAATCAACTGTGCTTGTTGTGCCTTGACAAATATGACAAATTCATATCATTCTTCATTGAAATCAATGGTCAAGCTATGAATGGCTCTTTTCTTGCATATATACATATATTTTTAATGACTTTATGAACAACCAAACAGAAACGAAAACATGAATAAAGGACGCACTTCCCATCATCTCACACAGACCGGAGGGGAAATAAAATCATAAAGGGAGTGTTGAATTAATAATTATTTTGCATATGATCATTTTATTTATGACAATTTTTTTTCTTCATTTCAATGGACTTCAATATATATATAATTTTGGGATGAATCGGTTTTGTAAATTGTAATGGTTTTGTGTAAAGTGTCCTCATACTTTTCACTAGTTATTAACTATGGAGAAAGATTAAAACCACAGAATTCGCGAAAAAGAGATTTTTTGTTTAGGAAAACAAATAGACGACCCGAGGGTATGGTCATGTGATGCTACGTATGAAGACGCTATCGGATTTCAAGGAATATATATTAAAGCTTTAATTGAATACTAATCCACCATCAACCAAATAAGATTGACCAGTTATATAGTTACTCTTCTCACTCGCAAGGAAACTAACTAGATTGGCAACATCCTGAGGCTCTTGACCTCTGCCCAATGCAATCCCATTGACAAATTTGGCTAATGTTTCACCCCTTGGAACGCCTGAATATTCACCCATTTTAGCATCAATTTGATCCCACATTGGAGTTAATACAACACCTGGACAATATGCATTAACTGTGATTTTTCTCGATGCCAATTCTTTAGCAGCGGATTGAGTCAATGCTCTCACGGCAAATTTTGAAGCTGAGTAAAGCCCAAGCATTTCATAACCTTGATGTGATGCAATTGAACCAGCATTTATAATCTTACCTGGTTGTTTCAATTCTTCGAATTTCTTTACAGCAGCTTGAATCCCCCATAAAGTACCACCAACGTTTATATTTGTTATTTTGTTGAGCTCTTCAGGTGTTATATCCGCTAGGGGTGAAATTTGTGCAATACCGGCATTATTCACAATTGTATTGAATGAACCTAATTCTTTATGAGTTTTTTCAACAGCTTGGAAAAGTTCAATTCTTTTACTTGAATCAGATGGAATAAATAAAGATTTTTGACCAAGTTTTTTAATTGCTTCAACTGTTTCATGTGCTTTTGCCTCCTGGAATGGCAAATCTGTAATGGCTACTTGATACCCATCTTTTGCCAATTGTAAGGCGATAGATTTCCCAATCCCCTGGGCTGCTCCTGTTACTAATGCTGTTCTTAAAACTGATGCCATGATAACTTGGTGTTTACTTTGTCTTATATGAATTTCATGAGAGGGTATAACTACGTACGCTTAACATTGTTTGTAACTAGAGGGTGCGCTTCTGGCTATTTAAATATTTTTGCACACAAGTAGATCTTGTATTGTTCTATGATCCCCAGAGCCTTTTACTGGTAGTGCATATGATCAATAACTTTGGCAGTGTTCTCTTCTTGAGGATTGTGTCAGCAGACCAAAAGAGGTATTAACTCCTTTTATTAACAATATCAAACACCCGAATACACAATAGGCTACCCATGTTTCAAAGATTACACAACAAAATAGCCTTGGGGACCGAGACGAACAAATGATCTTGCAAAAGTACTTGTCGACAGTTTGATAATTAGCCCATTAGTTGAGTTCCTCGAGTCGGGCTCCACCTTTTGATGAACATCTATGGGATATAAAGAGGCACACGAACTGTTCTCTGTATTGTGGTGCACTAAACAGCGAAGATTACTATATTTCACATATCTAAAACCTACCGCTTGGTACTAAACATTTTTGAAAAGCTAGAACCATATCTGTTCATTTCACGAAATCATGTGTCTTGAGTTGTTATTCTGTATATCATTTCCATGGAATCGTTCCTGTAACAATCAGAGCAATTTCAAATCGATCAAATCTCAAGTTAATACATTTGATCGTTTCGGTTATAACACATAGGGGATGGATATGATATTATATTGCATGTAAAAAGATCGGTTGATAGACTATAAGCTATATAACAGAGCTAACCACCAGCCTTTTTGCAGAACCATATACTGGAGCTTTTCTAGACCTTTTCATATGTGTATTCATATCATATGATCGACATCGGGTTCCTGTTCACTCTGAGACACAGCAAATAAAAGAAAATAAACACAAAGCCTGTCATTTGGCACAGTGACAACAACTACAAATGACACGTGTAAGTTTGGCAGTATGATTACTCTAGGATTACATCATCAATATCGCTTTCTGCCAAAATTTTCGAATGGTTTATGAATCCAGATAACATAACTAGAGTGTAAAGAAACGAGATTTGAGCTGAAGTAGTTGAAAGTGATTAGTAAAAGTTTACTGATTGAGCTTAACATCAACTAAAGTCAACAACCTGCAATAAATCTCGAAGAGCTGGTCATTAAGATTATTGTTGAGAGAACCACATATATCTGGAGCTCTGATTATGAGTTATGTCAAACGAGATTACACAATCCTTTGAAAATCTGAAAAAGGAAGTAATCAAATCGTTAACCCATCCTGATTCCATAAACGGAGATGGTATACTACAGTACAATGTTATTGAGGATCCATTCATGCTGAGATGTGGGTGTATCCTGTCCCATAAGTTTGCCCTATCATTGACATCAAACTCCAAGTTATCGTGTCCCATTTGTCAGACTCTCACAGAATTAGGCCACGAGGTAATACCATTGCAAAACTTGTACTATAAGCTTTTCCCACAAAAGGACACAATAATCAATAATAAGAAGGAATCATTATTGTCCTTGTTTTATTCTGTTGCTAATGAAATCAATGAGCAAGAACACACACAACAACATGCTCAATCGATCTCCCCCAAATCAATCAACCAACAACTTGTAAATCCAAAGACATTAATATCAAAACCGTCATCTGAATCATCATCTTTGAATGAAACTATACCAATAACGACCAGCATAATAAGGAACCCTTTGTCAACACATTCATATAATTCAGTAACAACTTCATCTTTAATACCCTCTTTACAACCTCAAGCAAATCCATCAGATACGTCCTCAACAACACCCCCCACTTCAACCTCCATACCAGCAAATACAAATAAACTTCCATCAGAAGATGCAACATCTGAACAGAAAGAGTATTTGTTTGTCAAATGCTTCCCGACTTATAGACGTCATTTCCAATATCATACACATTCAAAATTCATGAAGACCAAATCTAAAAATTTCATCAATAATTCAATTTCACCAAGCTCAAAATATTTCGCTTTAATAACACCGAAAAAATGGGAAGTTTATAAAATCTCCCCAATTTCAGACATTGCACCTTCTTTATACTGCTGTGGTAAATCAACAGGTGAATATGGTGCTAATTTCGAAACTTTGAGCAAACCAAACCCAAGAGAGTTTCATGGAGGACAGGCAAAGACTTGTGATGAGCAAACTTTGAAAAAAAAATTATCAGATTGGGAACATCTATATTGTTCAATCTCTGATGATTTGCTTGTAATTTCAGGAACTGGTGGTGTTTTAAGAATTATTGACTTGAATAGAAGAAAGCCAATTTTCTTATATTTTTCAAGTTTCCCAATAAGATGTATGGAAATTTCTTCAAATTCTCAATTAATTGCTTATGGTATTACTGGTAAGGATAGAATCTCAGGAACTGAACAAGCACTAGTTGTACTTCACAAGATCACCATCCCCATTCTTGAAACCCTCAATGCCCTGATGAATGAAGAGGATGAGACCATTGCCTATAGTAAAATGTTTGAAACCGATCCAATCACCATAACATTCCCCTATAGAGATCCTATCAACCAATTAAGCTTTTCAGATGATTCGAATTATTTATCGTGTTCTACAGCGTTAGAATCGAGATTTTTAACAATTTGGGTCAAGAATTACTTGGAACCTAAACTAGTTATGAAATCGTTGAGAAATTTGGATACATCATTAGAAAGTGAAGGTATAACAGATGTTCGTATGTTTCCAAACAACCAACACATGATTATAACATCTGCATCATTCAACGCAACACCAATCATCATTGATAACAACATTGCCTCGATAAATGGTCTTCAAACCGTTGCCCAACCCAAATTACTGATCAAACTGGACGAAGTTGGGTCCTCGATACATAAATCTGCAATCTCACCACGGAATGACACCATGGCGTTATTGGACCGGAACGGGACTGTTTATTTGATGTTTGCCACAAAGATGGATATGGAATCTAAAAGAATTTTCATTGTTGATCAGGTGAGTAATGCGTTTAGGAGAAGAGAATGTGCATCGTTGAGATTTAGTAAAGATGGGTATAAGTTATATTGTTTGGATAGAAAGGGGATTTTCTATATCAATGATTTCGCAGCTGGGTTGCCGAATCAAAGTCAAGTTACAAGATGTAAACCATTGTTATGGGGTACTTAGATTGTATAAAGTTTGAAACGAATAGAATGAATAAATTATTAAAAATTATTTGAAGTATATATCACCCTATATAAAAAGGGAAGACACTAGAAAAATACACACATCCACGCCACACAGATAAAAGATTGTATATATGACTGAAGTGGAGATATTCCCACTAAACAAGCAATCTGAAGTAAGAAACACATACAATTCCCAATCTAGCGGGAATCGAAAACACACACAGCGTATCAAACGCTTGTCAATATTGGACTTTTATGATGGGTCATTAGGAATGGAAGAGAACGCAGCTTTTATTTGAAGAACAAATGAGGGAAGTACTTCAGCCTAACAAATTACTTATATCCATAACTTTCTTCTTGTCTTCATTTTCCTCATCTTCGGTTTCCTCATTTTTCGTTGTTTGTTTAGAATCCCCATTCGAGATATCTTTCACACCATTTTGTTTTGGTTGTTCAGAATTAGCGTGTGGATTTGACGTTGTTTCATTAGCTTTGAAAGAGAATTCTGATTTGAAAATAGGAGAAGGAGTTTCGGTTTGTGATGATTCGTTTGTTGGAGTATATGTCAACGTGCTTAGACTTGAAGGTAATCCAGATGCAGAGCCTCTATGAGGAGTGAAGTTTGGAGATAGATAAGTTGCAGAGTTTTGTCTTTTCGCTTGATAATGGAATGGATTGGGGAAAACATCTGGGGCAATTGATGATCTTCTTGATGTGTTGTTTGAATGTTCTGAGAAATATCCGGAAGATGAAGGTGGATGACTTGTTGGATCATAAGAAACAGAGCTATTTCTTGAAGAAGGACCCCTGGATAATGGTGATGCTGAAAATGGAGAAGATGATGAGTTTTGAGTAGCCGATGTCATTATTGTTTGAGCAGAATGTCTTCTGATAGGGATGTGTTGTTCTTCCAAGAATCTTTTAACACCAGGTTGTTGTTGGAAAATTTCTTGATTCATACTAACCGATCTTGAAGCATTTGTAGGTGGAAGCATTTGTTGTTGAGATATGGAGCTTAAAAGCATTAGAGGTTGATGGGATGACTGTTGTTGTGGAGCTGGCGCAGATGATTGATGTTGTAAAGGTGGTAGTGTCTGCTGCTGCTGCTGCTGTTGATGATGAGCTGGAGCCAAATGATGTTGTAAAGGTTGATGTTGTGGAGCATTAGGAGGTGGAGGGCCCTGTGCCTGTTGAGGTTGTTGGAAAATTGTTGTGTTGAAAGCTGGAGAATAATGGGCTTGTTGTTGATGATGAGGATTATAGTCATTTAGAGGTTGTAAATGATGTATTGGTTGTTGATTTGGATGATGATGTGAAGTTTCTGTTAAAATTGCTTGGGAAGAAGCTCTTCTTCTTCTATTAGCACCACCGTTCCACCAATTCTTAATGGCATTATCTGAACGTCCATTTAAATGTCTTGCAATTTCCGCCCATCTTTTCCCATATTTCCCAACCAATTCTTCAATCAAATGACCTTCTTCAGGACTGATTGGATTTCTATTTAAAGAAGGTTTCAAATTTTGATGATAACGTTCCCTACATTGCTTTGGAGTTCTTGTTCCGATTGATTGAGAGATTCTAACCCAATTAGTAGCACCAAATAAGTTTATCGAATCCAATAATTTGCGATCCTCTTCAGGAGACCAAGGTCCTCTTCTTAAATTCGTGGAGCTTGTTGTAGAGGAGACGCCGTGTTGAGAAGAGACATCATCTTGTTGTTGTTGGGCATCTTGCTGCTGTTGCTGTTGCTGTTGCTGTTGCAGCGACGAAGGATGTTGTTGATGTTGGTGGTGGAAGGGGGATATAGGTTGAGCTGAGGCATTCATATTCTTAAGCTTTTTTCTCTTTGTAAAAACACCAATAACACAATATAAGTACTCTTCCTTCTTGATGTATATCAACTATTGTTTGTTGGGATGTATAGTTGACGGGGGCTTGACTCGTTGAAATGATGATGATTCATTCAGCGGTGGGTTGGCCAATGCTTTTGTGAGTATATACACTGGACAATAACAAATGGGGTTCCACTCTCTGTTTTGCACAGCGGGTTGGGGAGTGTATGAGTTCGGTGGTTCTTCCTGGGATGAGGTCTGTTGTGTCCTGCACTGTGCACACACCTGTCTCTTTGGTTGGATCCGAGTAGTCCAGTTGACGAGAGTAGAGTTTGTGTTGTTTTGTTAGTTCAACGGGATCGTTTTTTTCCTGAAATTGAATTTGTTGAACTTTTTGTCGTTTTCGGTTTTTCGTGCAGCGGTTTTTTCAACGGGATTTTTTGGTGGTTAAGAAGTGAATTGATTGTATACGAGTCTATATAAAGATGTTATATAAGGATGGTTATAAGGACTACTAAGTCCATTAATGACCACTAATGTCCTTATAGATGAGTTCCTTTGATGAGCTCTGTTGATGGTCCTGTTGGGTCAGCGTGTGGTTGTCAGTGTTGGTGGGCCTAATCGGCCGTGTGTATCCTTTGGATCTTGTTGCAAGGCATAGGACCCATCAAATGGATCCACTAAACCAAGATTATCAGCCCAGTGTGGCCAAAGTTGCTATGGAACTAGCAGTCAATCCACCAGTACCATTAATAAAAGACCTCCACTATATTCTGTTAAAAGACCCGTCCATTGGCGTGTAAGTGCGTTCGTTGGTCTGCGATGCAGCATCAACACTACATGAAGTCGAAACAGCAACACCACCACCACGCTCATTGGCCCACCTCTGGGAGCCTTTGGCAGCCTCTGGTGAGCTGGACTCCTATTATGGGGATCTGTATCTGTATCATGCAGTGGGGCCCTCTGGCTCTGGCTCATTTAGCAAGCGTGAAGTAAATGGCTCTTAGATTGGACTTACCGTTGACGTTGTTTTACGCTTAAACGCTGAGCAGATTCGTTGTACAACCAGAGACATACTATACTACTACACCAGATCACCCAGTGTCACTGGTACTGGTGCTAGTAGTTCCACTAAGTTCCACCAAGTCACTAGTCTGCTCACTCGTTGTATTGTTGGCATCCTCGCAGATCCCTGTTTATCATCATCAGCGCTTTCCAGTGGTTCCCAGTGGTTCCAAGCTTACGGTATTCTTATTTTTTAGCCCAGAGCTAGTTGTTGACAAAGCTCTTGCCAATAACGTAAAGGCAATACCAAAGAGTCTTAGAGCAATCCATTCACATACAGAGCTCACGGGATTCACTTCACTCTCTTCGTCTTTGGCTCTCCTGCACTAATCTTCTCGTTCTTATATGCAAACTGCCGATATACGGTGAAATTCACAGATCTTCACACTTGGGCTCTCGCACATGCTGGCTAAATTCACACAAGCACTAAACGATAACACCAACTTTAAAACAAGTCAATATGAATTTAGCTTCCCTTTGAACATCCTTGAACCTCCTTCGTTATTTTATCTGATTTCATGCCACTCCGACACTGTGTATGTCCTTACCTGCAACAATGGGTACCGGCTAACGTAGATAAAATCTTAATACTTAAGCTGGCTATGAAAGTAGAGGAACGATGAAGGAGATAATAACTGAATGAGTCTTTTAGGGCTACAGTACGACAAGTAGCGGGGAGGGTATTGCCATGGATTGATAAGTATGATTACGGTCAAAATAGATCATCATTCTGCTACTTTGTGCCCCCGAATTTGAACTAAATCATATCCTGATACTTGGGGTAAAATTTATACAACATATTGTTGGTGACTTCACCATGGTATATCTTATGACTAACCTAATAGGTAACCGCCCATTAATAAGGAGATATGTGTCAAGTGTTCAGTTTCATATATGATGGCTTGGTAGAAGATCGGATCGGCTAATAATTAAATGTGTATGATCAGTCTAGCTGTGCATTCGCAATTTTATATAAATTATATATGGAAATGGATAAATAAATGAATGATAAAACGAACTGAATGATGAACAATGACTTATTCATTTCTTGTGATTGTTTGTACCCAAGCTTTCCCATTTCAAATTATATCTACCTTCTGGAACTTTATAATTAGCAATATGATCCAACACTTCGTCGCTATCATTCCCAACAACAATGATTTCACCATTCTTAGCACTAATAAACCCGGAATCGATTGAACTTTTGATAAAAGCCAATAACTCATCATAAAACCCATCAATGTTGTAGAAAATAATTGGTTTATCATGAATACCCAATTGAGACCAAGTGATCACTTCCATAATCTCTTCCAAAGTCCCATATCCACCTGGTAGTGCAATGAAGGCATCAGCTTCCAACCCCATCAATCTTTTTCTTGTATGCATATCTGGAACAATGGTACTCTTACCATATTCATCAGAAATTGGAGTAATACCAGTATGATTATCAATATTGCTCTTCAAATCGGTATTCAACTGTTCTGGGTCAATTCTTTCACGTGAAACCAATGCACTTGGAATGATACCATGGACATATCCATTATTATCCGAGCATGCCTTAGCAACAGATCCCATTAATCCAGTAGTACCACCACCATAGACTAAACCCCAAGATCTTTTGGCAATTTTTTCACCCAAGTCACTAGCATGTTTGGAGAATTTTGGATCGTTACCAAATGAAGAGCCGCAAAAGACACAAATCGTCTTATCTGGAGTTGGTAATGTCATTTTAAGGTTGTATTGTATTGTAGTCTAAGTGTATCTATTTGATAAACTAATGAGATATGAATGATCAGACCACAAATTGAAAGGTTAATCTATAGTTCTTATATAGTTGAGATTGTGCTTATCTTTGAAAAATATCCGCTGTGAGTGTTAGGTATGAAAAGTATATGATTCTTTGCTAAGTTGAGTTCGCCATCAGCTCTTTATCTACAAACGAAACCGATCAAAGCACCGTGGGCTGAAACGCGGGTCACCACCGAGCGCGGGCCGAGCGCGGCTCGCCGCGGCGTCATTCTGAAAACAAAAAGACAATAAAGACGTTATTACACATTGAGGTTCAGGTCACTAGACACCTTTCGTTGACATTATGATCACTACTGGAAAGGCTTATGGCTAATCGAGCTGTTATCTTTTGGAAACAACACCACAACTTCCTAGTTGTTGGATTTATATCAACAGCTTTTAATCGTTTGATCACTGTAGTTTCCACTATATACGTTGCTGCGACTGTTCTTGAAATCTATTTACGTATTCTATATAGGTCTTTTGAATCAAGCGCTGAACAATGAAATCAAAAACAAAACCACAAAACCACAAAATTTCATCAAAATTTCCATGCAGCGGCTAATTTAAGTATAAATATAAGCAAAATCCTACTGGTTTTCTAGTCGAAGAACTACATATATATAGTCAGTTATCAGTTTTTTCAAAAGGATTTTCGTCGACTGGATCTTCGTACATGGCTTACCAGATTGTGAAACTTATATTTTCGGTTGGTGACTTGAACATCTTTTAGTAAATACACAACGATCAGTTGTGATTGTTAGCTGTTTGTTCATATCAAACTCATGAGGTGATGAACAACAGTTGATTGATCCGCTGATACTGATCGATAAGCTGACAGGGAAAAGTTGGATATATGAGTTTCACACCCTCTTCATCAACTCCAAACCCTTTTAATGAATATGTTTTTAATGTTGAGTCAGTTGTAGATATTAAGCACCACCACCACGTGACCAGTCACATGACGAATATATAAAAGATACGTCAGCTGACCGTCATCACGTGCCTGTGCTGCTAAATAATTTGTCGCCATGAATTTTTGACAGCTTTTCTAAATTTTTGTGCATCGTCTTTACTGCAATGAAACCACCAAGGTGCAATATTTCAACATTGGAGTCAAACCACTCAGCTTTCAAGTCAAACAATGAAATGAAACACTGGATTAACACTCACCAACGGACTTTCATTACCCATTGCTGAACACCACTGTCCAATCACACTCTTCAACTCAGTTCTGAGGGCCTACAACTACACACATTCACCGTACCTGTTCTAATCTGGTCTTTACTCCATTCTAAACCATTGTCATATTTTTTTTGGTGCTGCATTGAAAGAAAGGGAAATGCAAATAACTGAATGATCATAACTCCAAACATCTCTACAATCTCAGCTGCTGAAAAATTAATATAGAGAAAGATTATTTACAACACCTTCATATACACAAAACTCGTCAGGAGATGTCTAACCAAAATGATTTGATGGGGCTTAACAAGGATCACCTAAACATAGGTAACATAGAATCAGAACTGCAAAGATACTCGCTGAGTGAACAGGATATATCACACTTCTTGCAAAATGACTCGACCACGGCTTCTTACTCTTCTTCAAACTCATTAGACTCGTTACCTAGCGCTACAACAAATACAGAATCAACAAACACAACCCAAAATCATAATCATACACATAATGTCAAAGATATCTCGCTAAAAGATGGGTTGATTCATGGCCATATTCACAACTTCCAAAATTTCACATATATCCATGGTCATGTCCATACAAATGACCCTATACCTGAGTCATCCCAAGAAATTAATCCATCATCGTCATCTACATTGCAAAATCATATCTCACTGGAATCCAAAAAACGTAGAAGAAGATCTTCTCATAAACATTCAAATGAAAACTTGAATGCACAGTTTTCTGATTGTCAACATTTTGAGTTTTTAAATTGTCATGATAAGAATTCTATTCTAAATAATAACCAAGAAGAGGAAGATGTAAATGGGCTGGTACAATGTAATGAGGACCACGAAGACTGTGTGCCCAAGATTGTGGAAATTTGTTGTGATGGTGAACACGTTGGTGATGACGTAGTACCCAGAATGCCAAGCTGTACAGATCATGAACATATAGGCCATGATGGTGAACACGGGAAAGAGCATGGTGTTCTTCATAACACCAATAATACTGTTAAGAAAGAGACCAAGAAAGAACAAGAACAACAACAACAACAGTTACAACAACAGATCAGTCAACACATTGCAAGTGAACAACAAAGGATCGCCGAGGAACATGAATTGAATTGCGCATTAGACGATTGTATTGATATCAAATGTGATTTGGATACCTGTGATATTGACCAACTATACTGTCGGTATTGTGAAGATATTGACCAAATCACAAACGAGTCTCCCTTCCCATCCAAACAATCATCAACAGAACAAACACAAGAACAGATTCATAATAACCAACATCAGCATAATCACTCGCATGGTATTGATTCTTTCAATACCAATAACGATGATGCACCGGTCCATTCCACAAATCCATTGAATTGCGTAAACACCGAATGCTCATCTTTTAAAAGAGAGCACGAGGAGGATCATTTACATACTTTACATCATCATTTGCATCATCATAATTTTCAACATCCAGATAGCCATCATCACCATCATATACAAATTCACGATCACCAACCGAAAAAATTTAAAAAATCGATAAATTTGAATGATCAACAGTTGTTTAACCATATGAGTAAAAATAACCAGTTCCAAAATAATGGGAATGGGAATGAATTGATCAATTTTGAATGGAATTTTAAAAATCACGGAGGTGCTAAATGTGAATGGGAAAACTGTTCAACAACTCTAGAAAACTCTTTCCAATTACAAAATCATATTGTGGAGGATCATCTTTTATCCGAGTATTCCATCCCACCTCAACAACAACATCAGTTAAACAGTTTACACAACAATAACGGTCAGAATGGTATTGGCTCCACGACGCCTGATGATTTCGGCTTAACTCCTAAGGCAAGTTCATTTGAATGTGAATGGAGAAATTGTGATTATAATGGATATGATTTATTTTCATTGGTTCATCATATAAACGATACACATGGATTTCAATATGATTTTGATATTTATAATATGATTAAAAAAAACGAACAACAAGATCAACAATTAACTCAAGAATTAAGCTTACCAACCCCTTCACCTGAAAACAGTGATAAGGGAAGTTCATCTCCTAATACCACTATCAATATCAAAGAAGCAAACACTGATACCGAACCATCAGCAGAGGAAACCATTTGTAAATGGTGTGAATATGATGAATCAACTAAAAAAGTAATATCAACATGTGATGCCAAATTCCACAATGCAGAAGATTTAACAACTCATTTGATAAATGATCATATTGGATCTGGAAGATCAGAATACACATGTCTTTGGTCAAATTGTTCAAGAAATCATCGAACTTTCAACCAACGTCAAAAAATCATTCGTCATTTGCACGTGCATACCAGATACAAACCTTTTGTTTGTTCGGTTTGTAAACATTCATTCGCAGTGGAATCGATGCTTGAACAACATATGAGAACTCATAGTGGTGAAAAACCATATAAGTGTAAAGTTTGTGATAAACATTTCGCCACTTCAAGCTCACTAAGTATTCATATAAGAACCCATACGGGTGAAAAACCATTGGTTTGTAAATATCCAGGTTGTGGTAAAAGATTTAGTGAAAGTTCAAATTTAACAAAACATATAAAGACTCATGAAAAATTCTTCAAATGTGATTGTTGTTCAAAAAGCTTCAGTAAAGAAAAACAACTACAAAGTCATATATCCAAATATCACACGTCATAGCCTACAATCAAACTCAATAGACGTGATAAAATGTATACCATCTAAATAACGTGTTCATTAATATTAATATTAAAATGTGCATATAGTGTGTGTGTCATGACTCATTTGGAAGTGAAAATTGTAGAAGAAACAAATTGTACATAGAACCCTAATGGTGGATGAAATTGATATGGGGATTTTGATTTGATATTATGTACATGATATCCCTGATCAACCAACCTGAATTTTCATTCACAAGTGGAAATATTTATCAAACAATTCCTTACATGAAACTTTTGCCTTCAATCTTGTACATAACAAAAAGACACCACTGAATTTTCTATGTAAAGAATATGTTTCTTCAGGTGGTGGTGTTAATCTTTCTCTCAACATAACACCCATTTTGGCCTTGACTCTTGTTGTAACATCCTGGTGGGCAAAATCGTAAACACCAGATTCACGGAATGGTTCACCCAAGATAACGACTGAATCCACATGTGCATTAATCATTTCATCGGATTCTAGCCCGGTCAAATAACCCAGCTTATGGGAATATTCTTCAACTTTTTTACGATCTTGTTTCACAGCAGCTTTCAAACATCCGACATAATTCTTGATGAATTCTTCATCATAAGGTCTTGCTGCACCAAAATCTAATAATTCAATCTTATTTTCAGATTCATTGAACAAGAAATTTGCCCAATTTGGATCTGTTTGCATAAATTTAAAAGGAGCAATTTCTCGTAAACACAACTTCATAATGTTTGTGGCGATCCAATCTTTTGTTGTTTGATCCCAAGAACCACGACAAACTTCAACACCATGTAAATAATCCATTGTCAAGATATTTTCGTTACTTAGTTCATCATAAACTTTTGGAACTTCAAAAATTGGATCATCAGCCAACAATTCTTTAAATTTTTTAATATTGTCAGCCTCTCTATTGAAATCACACTCCCATTTCAACTCAGTTCTTGCATTTTGAATAGATTTTTCAGGAAACATACCCCTTGGTAATAATCTAGAAGCAGTCATAAACATCAATAAATTGTCCATATCGGAATCGATAGAGTCTTTAACACCAGGATATTGAACTTTAACAGCAACTGGTGTACCATTTTTCAAAACTGCCTTATGAACTTGAGAGATTGAAGCTGAAGCAATTGGAACTTCATCAAACTGTTTGAAATGTTTCTCTTTCCAATCTTCTCCTAAATTTTCCTTCATTAAACGATCCAATTGTCTTGGAGGCATGAAAAATCCTTGATTTTGAACATTCTTCAACAAGTCAGAGATTTCACGAGGTAAGAAAGATTCATCTTGAATAGACATCATCTGTCCAACTTTTAAAGCTGCACCTCTCATTTTTCTTAATTTATCTCCCAAAATGGATACATTTCTCGATGAGAGAGCAAATTTTCTAAAATCTGCCTTTTCACCAGATGCAACGGCTCGAAGACTATCTGATGCAGTGTTCAATCCAACGCTAGCAGCTAAATGTCCATAATGGAATAATCGTTGTAGTTTAGAGGTGGGGATTTTCGCATAGCGAGACTCATCGATAATTGTGGCAGCAACTTTTGGAGGGGTTGCTCTCGTCTCTGGCTCGTTGGTTTTAGCTTCAATCTCAGAGATGATATCAGGTTTGATCGTCTTTGTTGAATACTCTCTCTTGGTGGCATCAATTTTCTTTTTACTGATTTTTGGTCTCTTATTATTGTCTTGAAGCACTGGATTTGGCTGAGCTTGGAAAGTCGATGAGGTGCTTGTTACTGGGCTTGATGATGCATTTGAAAGAGTGGATACCCTAATTTCTTGTGCCTTGCGATTCAGGTCGTCAAACATTTCATCATGAACACGACAACTCTTTGTTAAAGTCGAGCTTTTGTAAAAACTCGATGTCTCATTCTGTATAATATCTAAGGACCCTCTAGCCACATTAAAAGCGGCTTTTGATATGGTCAAGAGCTCATGCACACCTTCTCTCGTCAACATTGCGATACACTAGTAGCACTATCTGTTTTAGAATTATCTAGCAGTTGGCTTCACTTGGTCGTTTTGTGGGGGGTTTAAGAAATAAGAGATAATTAAAAGATAACCAGCACCGAGATAATTGTTGGCATTTCCTCTTTTTTTTTTGCTATTGTGATTCGAAAATCAAATTTGAGAAAAATCCCCAAAATTCTGCCATTTACAAACGTGTCGAAGATGAGGTGCTGGCCTTACCGACCGGGAAAAAATTTATGAAGAAATAAACAAAAAAAGTATTAAAGATTGAAGATTAATGGGTTTATCAGTAGGACATTAACAAGATAAAGATAGAAATGGGTGATAACGAAAGACCTAAGAAGAAGCTGCGCATTGTGGACACATCCTCAGGGGAGAAGGTTGCCGAAAAGGCCGAAGAAGAGCTGAAGGCTCATCCACATCCAAGGGCTGAACAGGTGCTAGAGTTCCACAACGATGGCGAGTTCAAGAACCTCACTCCTCATAAGACCACAGCTAAGCAAGCTCAAAAATTGGAAGACTCAATCAATAACCCATTCACCGGTGCACCATTCACTCAAAAATATTTTGATATCTTGAAAGTTCGTCGTGATTTGCCAGTCCATTCCCAACGTGATGAATTTTTAAAGATCTTTCAATCCACTCAGATAATGGTGTTTGTTGGTGAAACTGGTTCCGGTAAAACTACACAAATCCCTCAATTTGTTCTGTACGATGACTTGCCAAATCTGAAGGGGACTCAAGTCGCATGTACCCAACCTCGTCGTGTTGCCGCCATGTCTGTTGCTGCGAGAGTTGCTGATGAGATGGATGTTCAATTAGGTGAAGAAGTTGGTTATAATATCAGATTTGAGAATAAAACTACAAACAAAACCATGTTGAAGTATATGACCGATGGTATGTTGCTTAGAGAAGCTATGGAAGATCACAACTTGTCTCGTTATTCAGTTATCATTCTTGATGAAGCACATGAACGTACATTAGCCACTGATATTTTGATGGGGTTGTTGAAACAAATCGCTGATAGAAGAAAAGATTTGAAAATCATTATCATGTCTGCTACTTTGGATGCAGAAAAGTTTCAAAGTTACTTTAATGATGCCCCATTATTAGCAGTTCCAGGTAGAACTCATCCAGTTGAAATATATTACACTCCAGAATACCAAAAAGATTATCTAGATTCTGCCATCAGAACTGTTTTACAAATCCATGCTACTGAAGGTGAGGGTGATGTCTTGTTATTTTTGACTGGTGAGGAAGAAATTGAAGATGCATGTAGGAAGATTTCATTAGAAGGTGATGAACTCATTAGAGAACAAGGAGCAGGACCTTTGAGTGTATATCCATTATATGGTTCATTACCACCACATCAACAACAAAAGATTTTCGACAAAGCTCCAGAAGCATATAACGGTCGTCCAGGTAGAAAAGTCATTGTTGCCACAAATATCGCAGAAACTTCTTTGACTATTGATGGTATTGTTTATGTTGTTGATCCAGGGTTTTCAAAGCAGAAAGTTTACAATCCAAGAATAAGAGTGGAATCTTTATTAGTCTCTCCAATCTCTAAAGCCAGTGCTCAACAAAGAGCCGGTCGTGCTGGTCGTACAAGACCAGGTAAATGTTTCAGATTATACACAGAGGAAGCTTATAAGAAGGAGTTGATTGAAGCAACATACCCAGAAATTTTGAGATGTAATTTATCATCTGTTGTTCTATTATTGAAGAAAGTTGGTGTTGATGATTTAGTGCATTTTGATTTCATGGATCCACCAGCTCCGGAAACCATGATGAGAGCTTTGGAAGAGTTGAATTATCTCGCTGTATTAAACGATGAAGGTGATTTAACCTCATTAGGTAGATTGGCTTCCAACTTCCCATTAGATCCATTATTGGCCGTTATGTTGATTGGATCTGCTGATCATAAATGTTCAGAAGAAATCTTGACAATTGTCAGTCTTTTGAACGTTCCAAATGTTTTCGTTAGACCTGCAAGTGCAAGAAAATATGCCGATGAAGCCAAATTATTATTTGCCGATCAATCTGGTGACTTTGTCACGTTATTAAACGTTTTCAATGAATTCCAACAAGCACTAAACGATGGTGGTATAAATCAATGGTGTCGTGATAATTTCATCTCTTATAGAACTATGCAACAAGCCATAAATATCAGAAAACAATTATACAGAATGATGGAGAATTTCGATATCCCAATCCTTTCAACATCGCAAGATGATAAAAAATTCAACAAACATATAACAAGAGCCCTATTAGGTGGATTCTTTATGCAAATTGCCATCAAGAGTGGTAAAGGCTACAAGACTGTTGATGGTCAAGATGTTCTAGTCCATCCAAGTACAGTCTTACCAACTACCCCGGAATTTTTGTTATACAATGAATTAGTTTTAACATCAAAAACATACATTAGAACAGTTCACAATGTTAAAGGAGACGAGTTGAAGAAATTCGATTTCTTTAGTGATTATAAGTTTTAATTTTATTCATAGTTGAATAGATTGCATTGTGTATAGTAAAAAAAACAGTTACAGGTTGGGAAATGATAACCATAATTAGAATCATATTAAGTAGTGATTAAAACACTATAGCTTAAGCACTATGGCTGATCATCAAACGTATACTTTGACTCCCCACCTTCAATGTAAGACAATATTCGATCTAGAAATAAAGCTTCGACCTCTTTTAGGAGTACCATGGAACGATAGAATCACTAATATTGGTATCAGCAAACATCAGATGTTACTAATATGAAGTGACAGAAAACTCTACACGGTTTGGCGCAAAATAATTAACGTTTATCGCTACGATGAGATCAGTGAAAAATATAGCTCGTGACATAATGATACCTAACCGGAAATCTAAAAAGCTTCCACTCATATGAAGTAGCATATGTACCAAGATACTCCACTCCTTCTGCAGCTGAAGGTTATTACCTTACTCTGATTTTCATTATTCAACTCCTGTTAATTCAATAAGATGAATTAGAGAATTAGTGTTTTTTAATCGCATGTATATTTAGCTTTGGTGCCTGTAGACGGTTGCGATAACCTATTTGGACAATATTGATGTTTAATAGATCGAAAGATGGTGGACCTCAAGGTTCATTGGTATGTAGGACTCAGGACTTTTCAGTTAACGGTGAAGAGCGATGTATGTAGTGGTATCTGGTGCTTCGGTGTTGATTGGGAGAGTTGCTGCATGGAGTTCAAATTTGACAGTCGTCCCTATGCACAAGGGGCTAAATGGACTGTGGGTACGTTGAAGTTTTGGCAATTGGCGAGTTAATCCAGCCCGTATCAAGACATCAACAGTCAACTACGAGCCTTGTCATGGTTCCCATATCTTTGAAGCATTGATACGCAGCTTTGCGATCTTCTCGCCCTCCAAGTATTTTCTGGAACTCTGGATCTTCTCCTAGGTGCAGCGTTCCAGAAGACCAATGTGGAAGCGCAGTTGGCTTGATGGGCTGATGTTGATCAGCGAAAAGCCAACTTCGTAGTCATCAGGCTCATCAGTCAAGCACCCCGGAGTCAGCTGTATCGCAATAAGCTTTAGCTGGGTATGAAAAGGCCAGGCTTATGAGCTATATATAGGTGATTGAACTGGTGAGATGTCCAATGTCTACAGCTTTTGGTAACGACTAGTGATAGAAGGCACGATTTCTGAGCTTTAGCTTGCTATTAGTTTATAACGAAACCACGCTTTCACTTATCGGCTGATCTTTACGTCAATTCTCCAACACTATAAACAGCCCAATAAGTAGATCAGTAATCGCTTCTATTCGTCAGGAACAGAGGACATAACTGTCCTGTTTGAAAGTTCTGAACAGTGAATTATTTCCGGTAAATTGTAAATCCATCGAAGGAAAAAGAAAAAATCCGATTTTGAATTTGAGAAAAGACATCAAGACTTTTATATGTACTTTTGGTACAAAACAATCGTCTACAACTCCAACCAACAGATTACCAGACCACTGCCTGAATATCAGATTAACCGCAAAGGCGCTCCACTCCAACTCAGTGACTAGTCCACTTAGCGTCTTTGTCTTCAGCCTCCAATCATAGAATTAGCCAGCATCTCAACGATTTATACTCCAGATTAATCATTGAGCAAAAGTTATCCCACAACTATGAGAAAGAAGGGATCCATAGTTCACTCAAAACCTTCAAGACCTTCCCCACTGGCGATGAAGAACAGCTCTGGTGGCTCCAGCCAGAGTGCAATGGACCAGGAGAATCAACAACAAAGAGCAACGAGTCCACTCTCGTCGGTCGTTACCAAGTCAGATATCAACACAAGCGCTCACGATACACATGCACACCATCAACCCCAATTAATACAACACAGCGATAACGAAGAAGCTCATATACCCAGAGACTTAATCTCAGAATTTACACCCTCATCTACTATTTTTTCTTCTGCGGGCTCTGATGAATCCTACACGATACCCAGAGACCATCAACCCAAACAATTTATAAAGCCCGACCTTAAATCACAGCAAAAGCCAAAACAACAAAAACACTCAGAAGCTGATGATGACATTAAAATAGAATCTTTTACAAGACATAACATCCCCCCTCAATTATTAGAGAAGCTGGCAACTTTCCCCTTGTTCAAAAATGCCCCAAAAACTTTCCACAAGGCTATTGCCGGAAGATTAAAACTTGTTCAACATCACCCGCAAGAGTATATTGTCAAATATGGCGAGCCCGCCAAATCTATGTATTGGATATTGAGAGGGTCTGTCGCTGTGACATCTCCAGATGGCGAAGCTATTCACGCGGAACTGATTTCAGGTCAATTTTTCGGAGAGATTGGTATTCTGTTCAACAGACCAAGAACAGCTACAGTTATTGCAAAATCTAGAGTTTTGCTAGGAGTTTTGACCGCTGATAATTTCAATGCGGTATTACCAGACTTCCCAGCAGTGGAGAGAACGATTAGAGATGAAGCACAGGAAAGATTAAGTATGCAAGATAAAAGAAAGAGAAACGGCGTGACAAATATTATTTCCAAACCAAATAGCTCTACAACTATTATTAGTGGACCTCCAGATCTAGATGATCAAGATCTTTCTAAAGCTGCCGCGATCGCCTCTGCAAAAAATACAATATCTGGTCCTTCACTGAACCCGTTGATGAAGTCAACTCCATCCGCATTGTCCACAATACCAAGCTCATTATTAGACAATGTGTCAAAAAATTTGAGGAGATCCTCACAGACAGTACAAAATAATACCAGAAAGAGTTTACCAAGAATTCATGATAACGTGGATCATTCCATTCCAACAAGAGATTTTTTGAGAAGCATGCCAATGTTTACACTCTTGCCATCAAATATCATTCATGAATTAGTCTTGGGAGTAGAACCGCAAAGATACGAACCTTTCGAACATATTGTGCGTAAAGGTGAACAAGGTCGTGATATTTATTTTATTGTAAATGGTGAAGTTGAAGTGCTGAGTCCCAAGAGAATCTCATTAGCTTCATCTAAAGGGGATAAGGATAAAAAAGTTGACCATGTTGTGGCAAGATTAGGTACTGGTCAATATTTTGGTGAAATGGCGTTTCTGCAGTCAATCACACCAAAGAATGAGAACGATCCAAATGGTTTAAAATCTGAAAGAACTGCTGATATCAGATCTATTTCTACAGTGGATGTGCTCATTGTCACCGGTGATCAATTAGAGAATCTTTATTCTAGATTCCCCAGAATCTGTGATGAAATGAGAGATACCGCAAAGAAAAGAAATGACAGGAATCAAGTAACTGAAGATGAGGAACAAACTACCGAACAAAATGACATGAATTTGTTGAAAAGCTCACCTTTTAGTAACTGGAAGGGATTTCAATCTACAGAACAAAGCTCATCAAAAGAAGCAATCGAACCATTCCCAAAGAGAAGAAGAAGCAATTCACTTGTCCAATCCTCTTCAAATTCATTTGCACCATTAGAAGAAGAATCGGCACAGTCTCCATCCTTAGAACCCATACCTCCAGTTTTCAAAAGACCGTCATATAATAAGATCTCTGCATCTAATTTGAACAACACCCCAGGAAGAACTGGATCTCCATTACAATCAGACACATCATCAACAGCAGGATCTCCATCACCTTTTGGTGCGTATACGACAAATGCTCAATCTTCAATTTCTACTGCACCATCGTCTACGAAATCGTCAACTTTTGATAAGTTTCAATTTCAGAGACGCAGATCAATTGCAACCATTTCCCAATCCTTGGATCCATTGAAAGAATCACCGACGGCCTCAAGTCCTTTAACTTTATCGGTCCCACCTCTTGACCCAGTGCAACCTTCAATCAACCAATTTCCTTCCCAGCAGTGGTCTCATGCTCCATTCCAATACATGAATCATGCTAAAAGAGTTCGCTTAGCAAATATCAGCGGAAGACGTCGTTCTTCTGTGCTGAGTACAGGTCCATTACCAGATAGAATCTTGTTGAACATTTTCAAGTTGTTACCATTGCCTGACTTGATGAAGTTGAGAATCATTTGCAGAAGATGGAGACAACTTTTGTATGTTGCTCCAGGTTTCTTTGATATTCTAGACTTGAAGCCTTATAATACATCAATCGACGATAAGGCCTTGATACAAATCATTGATTTCGTTGGATCTAGACCAAGAATCATTGATATCTCGGACTGTTTCCATGTAACTGATGTGGGTTTTTGTTATATGGTTAATGAAATCGGGATGAGTGGATCTATTCAAGTTATCAAGATGAGATCTGTCTGGGATGTTAGTGCTATGGCGATCATGGATGTTGCTGTTCCAAGTATTGGTCATCATATTGTTGAATTGGACTTATCGAATTGTCGTAAAGTTAGAGATGATGTTGTTGAAAGACTAATCGGATGGAAAAACAAACCAACCACCGGGCAAAGCATTCCAACAAATGGCAAAGGTATTGGTGCTCTTGATGAACCAGTACCTGGAATGGAAGATTTCGAGAGTGATGATCAAGAAGTCAGTATTGGCTGTGCAAATTTGAGAGTTTTGAATTTGGGTTATTGCAAACATTTGACTGATAGATCAATGTATCATATTGCATTGCATGCTAATGATAGAATTGAATCACTAAATTTGACAAGATGCACCACTATTACCGATGCTGGGTTTGCTTATTGGGCTTATCAACCATTTCCAAATTTAAGAAGACTCAAATTGAGTGATTGTACCTTTTTGACTGACAAATCAATTATTGCGATAGCTAGTTCAGCTCAAGGGCTACACTCATTAGAATTATCATTCTGCTGTGCCCTAACTGATGTATCTATCGAAGTTTTGTGTTTGGGATGCCCTGGGTTGAAACATTTAGATCTTTCATTTTGTGGATCTGCCGTTAGTGATTCCACGTTACTAGCAATATCAATTCATTTGAGAAATTTGGAGTCTCTAGTTATCAAAGGATGTGTTCGAGTCACTAGAGCTGGTGTTGATGCATTACTATCAAGCTCTATTCCCTTGAGACATTTGGATATCTCTCAATGTCGTAATGCTCATTATTACGGTGGTGAAATTCCAGCTCCATTGATCAAGCCAAATCCAAACTCAAAATCTGCCTTTGTGACAACAAGTTATGACCGTGTTGTTGAGATTGTCATCTGATTAATTTTTTTTCAATGTTACATCTATACCAAAATCATTAATCTGGACACTATGAACGCTTAATGTTATATAATGACAACGAATTTATGAACGAATTATATTAGTTAATGAAATAATAATATATATACTAATAATATCAATGTCTTGTAGATTCTACAAAAGTCACACGAGTTATCCCAATATTTTATAAACTTTTATATTATTAGAGTCTTGAACAAATAATTTAAATTTGAAGTCACTTATCATACATTTTTGATCATCTTTCAGAACCATTCTTCAATACCTGATCTTAATAAACTGAAATATAGTTGTTTATACGTTCTTTTTGATTTTGAGCAATGCATTCAGCAATCCATGTAATGTTTCTAATTTCTTGTTCTTTGGATTTCATCCAAGCCCAAATGGTACTGATAGTAAATTGTTGGGTGAATGCATCTCTGCATAACTCCATTTCTAATTGGTAAAAATGATCTTCCAAAGTCTTACCATTGGCATTGTCGAAAAATGCCTTGTATTCATAAACGTTTTCGACAACGGATTTGATACTTTCAGCATCTTCAGCCTTGGCAAGTTCATATGTACCCAATGGATATAATTTACCAAAAGTTGGTAAAATTGATTTTCTCTCTTCAACAGATAGTTCTGAGTCAAAAGAATTCAAAGATATATTAATAGCACGTCTATCGGCTTCAAACTCTAATAATGTCTTCATTATAGTATTAGCTGGATCTGGTTGTTCTTGTGAAAATTTATAAAAATCTTCCAAATATGCCTTGTATAGTTTATTTCTAATAATTTCAATGTTTAAATCATCTAAATCATTAGCGGTTAATAAACCTTCGAAGTATGGTGCCAATGGTGTATCAATCAAAACAGTGTTATACAAAGCTTCGGTATCATTGGCAACAGACAAGGTTGGTAAAGTTTCGAACCAACCTAATGGATGACATCTATCCAAAATTTCAGCCTTGTTTCTGTCATGAAGGGTACCTGTGATCATCAACGCAACGTTATCAATCATATAACCATAAGTGATATAGTCCATGAATTTGGCCAAAGGCTGCACAGCTTGATCGCGGATATAGTTGAATTCATCATATAATTTTTGTGAGGCCTTTTGTTGAAGAGTTGAAGAGGATATTGGGGATGGAACATTCGCTAGGAAGTTACCATAGTCTGTTGAGGAGAGTTGAAGCTTAAGATCTTCTAATGTTTCACATTGAGTCAAATTGATGTATTGGTTTTCATTGATCAGCCCATTTCTGTAGCCACGAACGACACCTTCAATGTATCCACTTTAATAATTGTGATTGTTAGTTTCATAACTTCAAATACATATTGGACATGTCACTACTATTGATACTCACTTATCGATATTAAAAAAGATCCCTTCCATTGTTTACAGTTCAGTTGGGTCAATATTTTGTTAGCTTATGTACTGGATAGAAGAGACAGTTTGCTTCTTGAATGTAACTTTTCAGTGTGTTCAAATCAATGGAGTAACAATCCCTTTAGCTCTCGATTATCATCTCAACTTGGGAGCACAATCTCTAAATCCATTGAATGCTCTTTTACAAAACGAGTTCGCGCAACTTGAGTCGGGTAAATATTGGCATGCTTGTCGCGAATACGTTCTGTATTTTGATGACAGATCAACACTTCACGATCTGAAGCTGAACACATAACAATGTTAATATTTTTGTCACAGCCGTTATCGAAAAGCGGTCAAACAGCTTTGAAATGACCGAAACAGAAGAACCCAGATACGAGGACTCGTCCATCAATGTTTTATTGCAAGAATTAGCAGATGATCTACCCACTGAAACCAGATCACTTTTAGATAATCCAGAGTTGCAATCTCAGGTTCTCCAATATTTGACTGACATAAGTTCAATCAAATCAACCGATTATCTCTCATCCGTCCCACCAACACCCGCCGAGGAGGACTCCATAACAACAGAAGATAGAACGTTGGTTCAAGATATAGCCGAATTGGAAGCAAATCAAAGAGCAATTGACTCAAAGTTGAAAAATCTAATATCAAAATCACAAGGCTCTATAGTAGAGAACGAAATTGAATTGAAGAAAGCTTTTAAATCATTTGAAGGTGACTTTATCCACAATACGAGAGCGCTCGCTAGATCTTTCAGAGATGACGATATAAGTGATATAAGAGATGACCAAGAGTTACATGAGCTGGAAGCTGATTTAGATCCTAGCACAAAACAAGATACATTTTCACAAACAATTGCCGCGATTCAAAAATCACAGCCTGCAGAGTCAGAAAAGAACAAAAACCTTTCAGTGGTTTTGGAAAACATGGACCAAATTGTTGTCATTTTAGAACTGCCATCGCTAGCAGGTGCTTGTATAAAAGCAGGTTATTATTCAGAAGCTTTAGAAATCAGTTCATATACAAGAAGATTGGCCATTAGATTTCCTCAAAGTGATCTAATCAAAGAGGTTGAGCATGGTGTTAAATCAGAAATGTCATTGATGCTGAGTGGTCTCATCAAATTATTGAGGACCAATTTGAAACAATCTTCAATTATAAAAATCTTGTCATATTTGAAAAGAATTCAGCCATTCAGTCAGTCCCAATCTGCAGACGAACAACTGAAAAGAATTTTGCTTCACTCACGATACCAATTCATTGAATCTGAACTGGGATCGTTGAAACCTTTAAGACAAAGCGAACTACATGAAAAATACTTGAAGAGAAGTATTGAAGTTATCAGAGAACATTGTTTCGGATCAATCATGACCTATAGAAACATTTTTCCAGATATCGATGATTCAGAGTTGGAAACTGTTCCGATAGGTGAAATTGAGGAAGTGCAAGAGGAAGGAGAAGAGGAGAAAGTGCTCGAGGAACCAAAGCCAGAAATGAATTCTGTAATTTTAGCGCCAGAGAACAATCAAGTTGCAAAGAAAGAGATGTCTGAGACAAGGGAAAGCATGAAAGATGAACAAGAGGAAGGGAAGGTAGAGGGGACGAAAAACATGGAGGCAAAGGATGACGATTTCGAACTTTCTGCTGCTGACATTACGAAAGATGAAACTGAAAGTTTGGAAAAGGACGAGAAAGATGCAACACAAGAAGAGACTCCAGAAAATAAAGATCAAAAACCTATAGACAACACAGATGAGAAGGAACCAATTGACCACACAGAGGAAGAGGCACTTCCAGTGACTGACGATAGCGGTGATAACAGAGAAGAGGCTAAAGTCAAAGCTTTTGCTAAGCCAAAACCTATCATAAAGTTATCCAACACCGGTAAGAAGTCAAACATCTTGCTTTTCGAATTCACACAACAAGTTCTCCTCAGGCTTGTCAAGAATATCAAAGCATCCATATCAGAGGTCCATGAGAAATCAATTAGAGATGGTCTTTATTTGCAATTGATCTATTGCGCTCAAAGTTTGGGCCGAATCGATGGGAACTTCAGTGATTTGATGAGTGTTACTCTTCTCAATTCCAAGTACGACGACTCTGATACCTACATCATAGACAGAGAATCGTGGGCTATTACCATTGACAAGCAACAACGATTGGCCAAGAGCCTAAGTAGATGATTATATTAATGATACGTTTCCAAGTGGTACCTTAAACTGAGTTATCGTAGTTTAGTTTTGTGTCTATATATGCGCTGCGCGTACCGCCTCCCCCAACTCTTACAACCATTCCATGCTTATTAGCCACCAGGTCGCATCTAGCATGGGGAGCCTTCTCTGGTGTGTAGATAGTGTCAATTGAGAATCTGACCTTTCTTTTCAGCCACGGAACAACAATAGAATCTTATCCCACTTTCCCACTTTGCTCGTCTCTCTACTTTTGCTCTGTCGGACAAATTTCATCTTTGCCATACAAAATCAGAACTACAGCCTAAAATTTCAGTTGGGGCAACACACAGTCTCTCCTAGTGGACATTGCTTCATCTCTTGAACAAAACCCATCTTTAACAACAATCAAACTCTCTTCATCCATACGTACAAGGTAGACTAGTGTCGTCAATTAGCAAAGCATGAGTAAAGTAAGTGGTTATCGTACCCATTGAGCCCACAAGGGCTTGGGATTTGTCAAGAACAAAGTGCTAACAGCCCACCAAGCAGGCTCAAAACTCTGCCCAACAGCTGCCAAATGGGAAAGCAGATGCTCCCATAAATAACAAGAATGCCCAAGCAACAACGCAAAGAGCTGTCAATGGTTCCCAAAAAGCTTCATCCAACCCTACAGCTAACGGCAATGGTACCGTCAATGCCAGTGGTGCCAATGCTGCCTCTGAGGCGGGTGCTGCCCTGGGTGATGTCAAAGCAGCTTCTAAGGGGAATAGTTTAAATGTAAAGGCACAAGCACAATCCACAACTACAAGAGAAATCATCGAAGAGAGAACTCCAAAGGATCCTTATCAACAAGAAAGATTCCCATGGGAAAAAATTGGTGGATTTCAAGAAAAGGGAAAATTTGATCCTCATTTCGTCTCTGAGGCTCAAATTATCAAGACTTATATTATCGAGACTTTCTACTCTGATTGGTATTGGAGTACTGGATTGATCATTGGTACTTGTTTCTTCTCTTGGCTAATTGCCAAATGGGGGTTCGGTATCTTTGGATTAATGTTTGTCCTGTTGGGTACTGCTTCTGTCTACCGTGCTGAATTCCGTCGTTTCTCTAGAAATATTAGAGATGATCTAGAAAGAGACTCGGCTGTTGAAAGATTGGAACAAAGTTTTGAATCGATGGAATGGTTGAACAAATTTTTGGCCAAATTTTGGGTCATTTACATGCCTGCCTTATCTGAAACTGTTATGACTATTGCTAATGACACCTTGAAAGATGTTGCTCCAGGTTATGGTATTGATGCCTTAACTTTGGATGAATTCACTTTGGGTACTAAAGCCCCAAGAATTGATTCCATCAAATCTTACACCAAAAAGGGTAAGAAAGTTGTTGAATGGGATTGGGCTTTTTCATTTACCCCTGATGATACTTCCGATATGACCAAGAATCAAATTGATAAGAAAATTGATCCAAAAGTTGCTCTTGGTATCAGAGTTGGTAAAGGTTTTGTCTCGAAAAGATTACCAATCTTGGTTGAAGATATGTCTGTTGCCGGTAGAGTGAAAATTACTTTGAATTTATCTTTGAACTTCCCACATATTAAAATTGTTTCTGTTCAATTGCTTGAAGCTCCAAAAATTGATTTCGGGTTGAAACCAGTTGGTGGTGATACTTTTGGTTTGGATATTATGTCATTGGTTCCAGGTTTGAAAACCTTAATCACTACCTTAATTAACTCTAATGTTGGACCAATGCTTTATGCTCCAAATCACTTGGATATTGACGTTGAAGAAATTATGCAATCTCAAGTTCAAGATGCCATTGGTGTTGTTGCTGTTACTGTTAAAGGTGCCAAAGATCTTAAATATCACGATAAGGAAATCAACCCATATGTTCAAATTGGTCTCGAAAGTGACACTGAAATGAATGCTCGTACTGAAGTCAAGGCTGATACCACAACTCCTCGCTGGAACGACACCAAATATATTATCGTTAAAAGTCTGGAACAAAAATTAAACTTGGATGTCCAGAATTTCAGCGTTAAAGACAAGAAGGGTTCATTAATTGGTAGTCATGTTTTCGAATTGGCTGATTTGTTACAACAAGAATCGTTTGTTGACAAAACAAGCACTATTGAACTAGCCGGTAGAAAGAAAGGTTCTATTTTGTACGATATTCGTTGGTTCCCTGTTATTGAAAATGAAAAAAGCTCAACTGAAGATGAAAGTAAAGAAGTTGAAACTCCAGATACCGAGGTTGGTATTTTCAAATTAACCATTCACCAAGCCAAGAAATTAGATCGTACCTCTTCATTGACTGGTGAATTGAATCCAAAAGCTGAATTGTTTGTCAATGGTAAGTCCACAAAGAAATATAGAACTTTAAGACGTGCCAACGAACCATCATGGGAAGAAACGACGGAAATTCTTGTGACTCAAAAATCCAATAGTAAAGTGAAATTTGTCATTAGTGATAGTGGTTACGGTGAAAATATAATTGCATCTTTCGAAGAAAGTTTGGATACTCTTGTCTTCAACACCATCGATGGTAATGATACATTTGATTTGTCACCACAAGGTAACGTTCGTATCACCGCTTCTTGGAAGCCTGTCTCATTAAGTGGTGTATCTGCTGCTGCAAACTACGTTCCACCAATCGGTGTTGCAAGATTACACTTGAGAGGTGGTCATGATTTGTTGAATTTGGAGAAGGTTGGTAAAGTTGATCCATATGTTAAGGTTATGTTGAACAATAGATTGAAACATCAAACTGTCTTCTATCCAGATACTCTTGAACCAAACTTTAATGAAGTCATTTATTTGCCAATCTCCTCTAGAAGTCAACATGTTTCTTTAGAAGTTATGGATGAACAAAAACACGGCAAAGATCGTTCATTAGGTTCCACTGATTTCCCTATCGGTAAATTCATTAGTCAAGATGCCACTGGTAACTATTTGTTTTACGATGGTTCACATAAGATTTTGAAAAACGATGTTGCGTTGAAAGGTAAAGAAGTCCATGGCTCATTATCATACTCTGTTTCATTCTTACCATCTATCCCAGTTTACTCATTGACTGAGTTACGTGAATTGGAGGATAAAAGAGAAAAAATTGCTGAAAAGAAGCAACAAGAGGCTAAACAATTGAAAGAATGGGAAGATTTGTACAAAAAGAGTCCAAATGAATACGAATGGGTTGATGTTGAAGATGATGACGAATTTGATGAAGACGCAAAGGAGAAGTTATCACTTGAACAATTGTTGACTTATAGATCTGGTACTTTAGGTATCAACATCACTAAAGGTAAAGTTAAAAAGGCTGATACTTTTATCCAAATTCTTGTTGATGATTCAGGCTCTCCAGCTTTCACTTCAGGTAGAGCTACTGCTCGTACAGTGAACCCAGAATCTGGTGAAGCATTCATTCGTGATTTACCAAATAGTAAGATTGTTTTCAGAAACTCCAAAAAACAACATGTCAGTGAATCTAGTCATGTCTTGGGTGAACAGATTTACGACACCATTGATTTATTACAAAGAGGTTATGAAGAACCAATACGTGTTGGTATTGATGGTGCTGAAGTCTATGTTAGATTCGAATATATCCCATCTGCTATCAAATTACCACCATCAGAAACCATTTTGGATACTGGTAAGGCCAAGATTGAATTCTTGGATGCTGAAGATATTCCATCTCATGACCGTAATGGTAAATCAGATCCATTCGCTACGTTGACTTTGGATGGCTTAGAATTATTCAGAACCAAGACTGTTAAGAAGACATTGACCCCATCATGGCATGAAGGTACTACTGTTCCAATTCCTTCAAGGGCTAGAAGTTTCTTGATCCTTTCAGTGTTTGATTGGGATAGAGCTGGTAAGAACGATTTGTTATGTTCTGCTCGGTTAGATATCTCCCAAGTCAAAGCTTTAACTTCAGACATCATTCATGTTGCTCTTGAACCACAAGGGTCTGTCCGTCTTAGAGTTACATTCGCTCCAGAATATATCCGTCCAAAGATTGGTGCTTCTGAGTTTGGTGTCAACTTATCATCGATTGCTGGTGCTCCATTGAAAGCCGTCGGGGTCGCTGGTGATTTGGCTACTGGTGTTGCAGGTGTCGGTGTTGGTGCAGTTGGTGCAGGTGTTGCAGGTGTGGGTAAAGGTGGTTCCTTATTTAAGAATGTGTTGACTGGTAAAAAATCAAAGAAATCTTTGGACCAACCACGTTCATCAACCGATAATGGGTCTCAATATGCTAATGATGGTCAATCGGTAAAATCAGGTCAATCCAAATCCACCAAATCCAAAGAAGAAGGAGGTGCCTTAGCAGCTGCACAAGAAGAGAATGAAGAAAATGCTTCAACTTACTCCACACAATTGAAAGACAAGAAGGTTACAAAGGGTACATTGATTATTCGTTCTGCTACAAACTTGAGTGGCCATGCTAAATTGAGAGTTTCATTAGCAATCAATGATAAACTAAGAGAAATTTACAAAACAAAGAGTGGCAAAGCTGTCAATCAAGTTATCAACTGGAACGAGGAAACTACTTTTGAAGCTCCACAAGACGCGGAAGTTGTGTTCACCGGTATTGTCCATCATAGATTGTCCAAAGATCAAGAAATTGGTAGTGGTGATGTGAAATTGACCGATGTCATTGACAGTCCAAGAGACGTTGAAGTTCAAATCGGACAAGGTACAGCCATTGTCAGTTTCAGATACAGTCCAGAACCAGAGGAAGGTCAAGAAGGTCAAACACCACCTCCACCAGGCTGGTAGTTATTGTGAAGTCTGGTACGAACAATTTGAAAAGCACTCACTTTTTTCCCATTGATTTTTTATAGAGTTAAAGACTCGTATTTGTATGATTATATTACTTGTGTACGCTAAGATTGACGTTTATGTTTATTTGACTTTGTGTTATACTGTAAATTTATCCTTTCGATCACATCCAATCAGTCAGCCTCGCCTTGCTTGTTGATTTCTCCAGACATTTACGAGTTTTACTATATGTAGAGAACGACAGTATTTTGACACATATCCTATACACCAGGACACCATTGGAAATGATACTACTTTTTCGTGACTGTCTTTTATTTTTCTGTGCTGCTCTAACCGCTTGTGGAATTCGCGGAACGCAACTTTTTCGTGGAAAATTCAGCGATTTTTGGCTGGGAGATTCGGTGCTGTGAATTACTCTGGTGTCGCTCCATTGAGTATATCCACTAGCGGTAACTTACAGCACAGCGATTGCTCACTCTGGCTGGGAGACTCTGGTGTTGGATTCTCAAGAATACATTTTGAACAATCAAGCAGACGAAGGCCATATATACATAGGTCAATACATCACATAAACACTTATATCAAAATGAGCGCCCAATTAGTAAGTGACATGGCACACTGTGATCACTAGGATGAATTTTCAGAGGAAGAAGAGATCATTTCAATGGGATAAAGATCAGGCATTGAAGAACCAATTGTCAAAGAGCAGACTGAATGAAGTATTAATTTGAAGTCGACAAAGCACCACAGCATGTCATTAAACGGGGGAAATAACGCACACAGCTGAAAACTATGGCCAAGTAGACATTTTCTGGCCCACAATGAACACATTTGAAATTCAATAATGACTTACGTTCTTGATCGATCTCACCTTTAATCACAAAATTTATCCTAGAGTTGGCAATGAACAACTATAGATTCGAGAACTTGTGTACTAACAATTCTATCAATAGGCTCCAAAATGGTACCAAGCTGAAGATGCCCCAGTCCCAAAGAACACCAGAAAGACTGCTCGTCCACAAAAATTACGTGCCTCATTAGTTCCAGGTACTGTTTTAATTTTATTAGCTGGTCGTTTCAGAGGTAAAAGAGTTGTTTACTTGAAACACTTAGAAGACAACACTTTATTAGTTTCTGGTCCATTCAAAGTTAACGGTGTTCCATTACGTCGTGTCAATGCTCGTTATGTTATTGCCACCTCAACCCAAGTTTCATTAGAAGGTGTTGATGTCTCAAAATACAACGTTGCTTACTTTGCCCGTGAAAAATCAAACAAAGCTAAAGGTGAAGCTCAATTCTTCGGTGAAGAACAACCAAAGAAAGAAGTTAAAGCTGAACGTGTTGCTGACCAAAAATCAGTTGACGCTGCTTTATTATCTCAAATCAAGAAAACTCCATTATTGAAAGAATACTTGGCTGCTACCTTCAGTTTGAAAAACGGTGACAGACCACACTTATTGAAATTTTAGATTTTGAAAATACAATCTTCAGCTCCACCATATATCATAATTTAATTTGTTAGACAAGGGTTTATTTTCAGATTTTTAACGACATCCATATAACTTTTTGAAAAGGTCTTTAATTTGTTTAAATCTTCACGAATTGTGATGAAAAATTCAAGGTCTTTTTATGTTTTTTATTATAAAATAAGAAACAAATTATTGTAAAAATTGAGTGTAGTTCATGGTGTAGGATCATCGAGGTTTAATAATACAGAAGTAATACATTATTCAGATAAATTACAAATTTCGAGCTCGCCCAAATTAACTCAGCCGTGAGATTGAGCTCTCTACTATAAACTTCCGATAAAATAGTGGCAACTTCATAAGTTGCAATGAACAGCCTCTCGACATCTTCAGGCGCTGTTGAAACTTTTGTGTTAATTTGGTTATAATTGAGTAATTATCGTAGGCCAAGCTACTTTGTGATAATATATACCTAATATGCCCGACCACAATTGAGCAGGACAGATACTTTAGTATAAGTGAAGGCTAACACGCTCTATAGCTTTGCTGTAAACGACCAAGGAATTCAGGTGATTGATATAAAAGCGACATTGAAATATACACATAACATTCATACCTAGTTGTCAGCATTTATACCTATAATCGTCTACACGTTTCCTTGACTACTCATCAATCTCATCTCGCCCAAACAGGAAATTTCAAAAGAAATATTGTGCTCGGGGCTTACTAACCAACAAAAATTTTCTGAAGATGAGAACTTGCAAAATGTATAAGAGAGCTCTGTTTCTTGTACTACTCCTAGTGTTGATTGATCTCACATTTCCTCTTAAAAACTATCTACGAAATGACTTCTTTACTACCATTAGCCTCATATAACTTGGCCTTGAGCCCATTCACTCCAACACAAGCGATTGAATCTGATTTACCTGTCACTGTTCACATCACTTTGGCTGCTATTGATCCAGAAGGAGCTATTGATGACGATGAACAACCATCAACTTTGAGAATTTTGAAGAGCTCTGTTTTCAACCAATTGGAATCAGATGATGAAGACGACGAAGATTTGTCAGAAGATGGTGAAGACGCTGAATTGAACGATGATGAAGATGTTGAAGATGATGAAGACGTTGAAGATGCTGAAGATGATGAAAAGGACGACGAAGATGACGACGAAGATGATTCAGATGATGAAGATGATGAAATTGAAGAATATGTCATTGCCACTTTGTCACCAAAATCTCAATATCAACAAACTTTAGATTTGACTATCTCCCCAGATGAAGAAGTTTTCTTTGTTGTCACAGGTTCATATCCAATCCATCTTTCAGGTAACTTTGTTGAACATCCATACGACGCAGAAGACGATGAATTTGACTCAGAAGACTCAGAAGACGATGAATACGACTTATCACCAGATGAAGATGAAATTATTGATGGTGAAGATTTCGATATCAACGACTTAGAAAATGAAGATGACGTTGAAGGTAAAATTGAAGAATTAGTTGAAGAAGATGAAGCTAAAAAGATTGAACCAAAAAAAACCAAGAAAGACAACAAAAAGCGTCAAGTTGAAGAAGTTGAAGAAGAAGAAGAAGAAGCTGAACCAACCCCAAAAGAAACTAAGAAACAAAAAAAAGCTAAAGCTAAGGAGGAAAAAAACGTCAAGTTCAACAAAGAACTAGAGCAAGGTCCAACCGAATCCAAGAAGGCTGCTGCAAAGCCATCCACCAAAACTTTAGCCGGTGGTGTTGTTGTTGAAGACCGTACCGCTGGTAAAGGTCCAACTGCTAAGAAAGGTTCCAAAGTTGGTATCAGATACATTGGTAAACTAAAGAACGGTTCAGTTTTCGATAAAAACACTAGTGGTAAACCATTCTCTTTCAACGTCAGCTCTGGTGCTGTTATTCCAGGTTTCGATGTTGGTGTCACTGGTATGGCTGTTGGTGGTGAACGTCGTGTTGTTATCCCACCAAAAATGGGTTACGGTTCTCAATCCTTACCAGGTATCCCAAAAAATAGTGAATTGACTTTTGACATTAAATTAGTCAGTTTGAAATAAGAGATTTATAGACGTTTGTGTAATAATTATTGATAATTTAGTTCTTTCTTTATATAAAGTTATGTAATCAGAAACCGTTAACTAAAACTTTGAATTGTAGGGCAGTTTGAAGATCTTTGAAACGACAATAGGGACCTGGAAATTGAGTCTATTATCATAGAACAATTTTCATTCACTAGAATCAGATGTATATTTTTACATCGATTGGTCACGACAAAGATCTACTTCTGCTTTCTTGATAATTTGAAAATTTATCCAAGATCAGAAGTCTAAGCAATAATGAGCAAAGTATATGATTTTAAGAAACTGATTGTCGCCATTGGATATATACAAGGTACTTCAGCTACACACCAGTGGGTTCAACGTTAGCGTTGTTTTAATCTTGTCACGAATTAAAGCTGTTAGTTTTCACAAATCAACCAAATAGTCCTTCACGCATTTTCGACCGATTAAGGTTCATTCTATATATATGAGATTCAGCTTACCTATACCTGTTTGGACGACTATGTGAAAATTCTTCAACATCAGATCAAAAACCACTTGTTCGAAGCGATTGCTTCAAGACTCTGATGACTCCCCACCACCACGAGCGTCTGCAAACTTGTCAGCATGATATTGGAACCTTTTGTAGTCTTCTAACAAGCCATAGACACTGTTCAACCACATAATTCGCACAGCATTCCCTACACAAATTCCCAAACGCGGAAATTTCATCGTTTAAAGCATTCAATTAACAAATCTATGAAAACCGTTTCTCATTGATTACCATCAACACATCAGACATTCGCTCGTTGACATATTGTCATCTTTCACAAGAGGCACCATCGGCTTTAGATATTCTTCAGTGCAAGATCTTTTCTGTCCACTTTGGATCTCAATTAGATTGCACATTCTGCTTTCCTCAGCTCACCATCTTTGTTTTTTTCCATACGAAGAAAAGACAAAAAAAAATCTGCTGGTCGTGTTTTCGAGAAGGATAAAGCACACAAGAGTAGTTGATTCGATTCGCAAGCCTCAAAGCTACAAAGGGGACTTTTATCAGCTGGCAATAGGTGTTTTTTCATCAACAGAAGTACCCAGATCAAGTTGGAAATGACCGCTCTGCTGGAGAGACCGTTGAACGGACTAGCTACCGTTTTGGCATTTGTTGGGAAACTTTCTGCCCTACATCCAATCCATACGTTAATAGTTACATCCTTATTGGCCTCTATTGCTTATTTGAATATCGTGGATAACTATATTGGCGATGGGCTCACATTCTCTGACTCCACTTACTCCTTGACAAACTATTATCATCAAGCAGGTTCAAAAGGCCCATGGATTCAAGTTGATGATTTATCTAAAATTTCACAAGATGTCGAACATTTTAATATCATACCTTACCAATTCAAAAGAGGTGGTGATTCTCGAGTACCAGAGATTGCAAACTCTTACTCCAATGATGATGAAACTCAGGTCAAATTCCTAATCACCAAGGAAAATGAAACCACCGATATCGAACTAACTCAATTAGTTTCTGAAGATGGCACCATTTGGAAGTTTAGAGATTTCCATGCCAAGTTGGGCAAATACTCTGACTTGGTATTGAAAGCTTACAACAAAGTCAGAAAATTGATCCTAGGTGCTGAACCATTCGATATTGCCATTGTCACGGTTGCTTATTTGGCCATGTGGTACACTTTCATTTCATTATTCGTCGACATGAGAAAAGTTGGCTCCAAATTCTGGTTAGGATTCTCAACTTTAGTTTCCTCGTTCTTTGCCTTTTTGTTTGCCTTATATGTCTCTACTGAATATTTGAACTTACAAATTCCAGTTTTGAGTATTACTGAAGGTGTTCCATTCCTAGTTGCTACCATTGGGTTCAAACACAAAATTGGGTTAACTCAAAGATTATTGGGTAAATATTCAAGCCAAGAGTTCTCTAAGAAAGGCGCTTCAAACTCATTATACCTGGCTATTAAAGATCAAGGATCTGCTTTGTTACATGACCATTTACTTGTCATGACTGCGTTCATTGGCTGCTCAGTTTATGCATCTCATCTTGAAGGTCTACGCAACTTCTGTATCTTTGCAGCTTTGATATTATTCTTCGATTTGTTGACCACTGTTACCTTCTATTCTGGTATTTTATCTTTGAAATTGGAGATAAATTTGATCCACAGATCAACTGTATTGAAACAAGCTTTACAAGAAGATGGTTTAACACAAGGTACTGTTGATGAAGTGCTAAGATCTGAAAATGGCTCTTCGAAGGGGCATGTAGATTCAGATGCTAACAATTCTGTTACTGTTGCAAAAATTGCTGCTATCATTGTCTTCTTTGGCTTCCATATCTACGGATTGGGGTCCGCTTGGTTATCTGATCTAGACGCTAGTGCCGAATACACTGAATCTTTTGAGTTTAGTGAAACATTTTTTTCACAAATCCCAGTTGGCTCCAAGGGTGCTTTGGTTAGTGTGTACCCAGCTAGATTTTTCTTACCATCGAAATTTTCCATTCAAATTGAAGACCAAATATTATCAACTATTGGCTATATTAGTGCTGCTATTCGTGATAAATACATTTCGAAATTTGTTCTTTTCGCTTTCGCTATCAGTGTTTCCATCAATGTTTACTTATTGAACGCTGCCAGAATTCATTCTTCAAGTCTTGAATCAGACATTGCCTTGAACAAATCCAAAAAGGCTGCTAAGACTGAAGCCAAGAAACCAAAGGTCGCTCCAATCACCACTATTGAAAGTACTGAAGATGTTATCAAATCATCTGAAATTATTTCTTCAGCTTCTGATAGTGATGTTGAATCAAGACCATATGAAAAGATCGTTGAACTGTTCAAAGATGGTAAAGTTAAATCTTTATACAACGATGAAGTTGTTTCATTAGTCACAGATGGTAAGTTACCATTATATGCATTAGAAAAACAACTAGGCGATACTCTCCGTGCTGTTGCTGTTCGTCGTAAGGCCATTGCCAAACTGGCTGATGCGCCTTCCGTTGACTCCAATAAAATGCCATACTTACATTATGATTACGATCGTGTCTTTGGTGCCTGTTGTGAAAACGTTATTGGTTTCATGCCATTACCAGTTGGTATTGCAGGTCCATTGATCATTAATGGCAAACCATATCATATCCCAATGGCCACTACTGAAGGTTGTTTAGTTGCTTCTGCTATGCGTGGTTGTAAAGCCATTAACCTAGGTGGTGGTGTTCAAACCGTCTTGACAAAAGATGGTATGACTCGTGGTCCTTGTGTTCAATTCCCAACTTTGAAGAGAGCTGGTGCTTGTAAAATCTGGTTAGATTCTGAAGAAGGTTCAAACATCGTCAAAAAGGCGTTCAACTCAACATCTAGATTTGCTCGTTTGCAACATATTCAAACTGCTTTGGCCGGTACTTTATTATTCATTCGTTTCCGTACTACCACAGGTGATGCTATGGGTATGAACATGATTTCTAAAGGTGTTGAATTCTCTTTGAAACAAATGACTGAAGAATTTGGTTGGGATGATATGCAAGTCATTGCCGTTTCCGGTAACTACTGTACTGATAAAAAACCAGCTGCCATCAATTGGATTGAAGGTC